>CAWUFW010019913.1:0-169331 GCA_963921515.1 Calotriton arnoldi
ATGCCCCAAAACGTCTAAAACTCTAAGCAGGTTTTCTCTTGGTAAGCATGAAGGATATACAAGCAATTTACTCAAAAGTTCAAACTCAACCCAAATTTGCTGAGATCCCCAGAAGACCTAAATAAATACCTTTTCAGAATGTACTATGAAATCTAAATCGATTGTTCTTCATATCTCTAGAATATCTCACCCATCCTATGCTGTTGTTTTATTTACGATTTCTTTCTTTGCTACTTGATTCAGGCTGCACTATATAATATCTTTAACAAATATAGTGAAAGTTAAATATGCAAACATGCATGTCCACTTGACTCACTCAGGCATTTTTCCAACTAGTGGAATAGTCTAATGTGTTATTATGGGCTAGTAAGAGCACCCCTGAATCTCCTCGGCTGAAAAAGATTACTGGGAGCCCTCCTACAGAAGTTTGTGAATTTCCAAACAGTTATCAATCTACTCCAAACATATGAGGAAACCCATGGGAGCATATTTCTGACTTTTCACAGCTGGACTTTCTGAATTGAGCCCAAACACAGTATCACTCCATTCGGGGTCCAGTGTTAGATACCTCCATTTCCACCAGACCTGGTCAAACATTTGCATGCACCCTCCACCTCTGTGAATGTTTTTCAGATATCATGCATCGACCTATGCCATTCCTCCAGGGAGATCTCATAAGGGGAATATTTTTACCTCCATTCGCTAGCTAGATCTTGCTTCCCTACTTCCACAGTTTTAACCAATAGTGAATAGATGTACCCAGTAGTAGTTTGTATTTCTGATCTTATTCCCAAAAACATTATATTGAGGCCTAGCTTAATGTACCAAAAACTTCCCACTGTGTAGTATATTGCATTTGAAACTAGTGTCGCTATATACTATTGCACATGCATATTGTGTGATACACAAATCCATTTTAGCCAATCAGCATAGCATACCAAGGTTTTACATCTGCAATTTTTATGCAACCTCTTTCTTGAATAGCATAGGTGATGTAGGTATTAAAATTGAATCAGTCTGTTTCTGAAAATTATGACCACTTTTCTAGGGAAAAGAGAAGCCTCTGGGAACAGGAGGGCATTCCTCCAGGCATCAGTTTGCATTTCACCCACATCTATGATTCATCTGTCAGCCTACCCAGTTGCTTCCTGGTAAAGAGAGAGAAGTTTCCATGCAGTCAGCAAGATGGCTCAGTGACTTAAATGTTGATAATATCTGTTGTGATGTACAGGACAAAACATTGAATACTGCCTTCCATCACAGACTGATTTGTAGTGACTAGATATCACTACTGTCACAGGCATAAGCAACCACAGCAGTTCCTTAAGCTCCTCATACAGGAATCTAGAGTGTCATTGTTTAAAAGAGCAGCTCTGCCTACCAATGTCAGTGATTGTCTGTCCTAATGTCTATTTTATACTGCTATGATTTTAAATCCTAAATGAAAATGAACTAACATTCAATCTTCAAGCAATTAAACGTGTACTCTGACTTCTTTGTACTTTATTTCTATTTTCCAGCGGCGGCCGGCACAGGTAAACGCGGTGAGGCGGGGTGGGTGCGGGGTGGGTGCGGGGGGAAGTCGGCAGACGACAGAATAGGTGTAATTAAATAAATAAATAACACCTATTCCGTCGTCTGTCGGCTTTCCCCCGCCTCACCGTGCTTACCTGTGCCGGCCGCTGCTGCTATTTTCGTTTGGCAAACTTTGGGCTTTCCTCGTATCTTTTCTGAACTGGAAACATAAGTTATTAGTGTTTTCTGATCCTTAGTTTGAGTTTCTGTAGTCTTACTCTCCATAGCCCAAGGACAGAAGAACTACAGATCGCTCATATGGCCACTGGAATCCTTTGAGAATGGGTACTTTTTGTATCTGTTTTGCATAGCTTGAATGGTCAGTTCTTACACGGTAGATGGCGGATTCAGCATCGCCCAGTCCCCTTTCTTTACCATACACTCGCTGCAGTAGCCCATTTACTCTAACCCCTGCTTCCTATTCTTTCTACAATCCATTGGGCCTTCGGAGTAAGTATTCCATCGATGGAGCCAATGAGGGCTCTGTTTTCAGAGTACTTATGGTCCACCTATCTCTAAAGGAGGCAGGCAGACCGAGGGTTGGCATGCAGGGCACTCAGTCCCATTTGTTGAGAAGTACCTTGCCTGCCAAACTTTAAATCAGGCCCTTTGTTTTTGAAGAACAAATGGTTTGGTGAATGGCAAACAAAACCTTGAGGGCCCCATTTATTAGGCCCCTTGTGGCACTGGAACCTCACTTTTTTGACGTTTCGGTGGCGCAATGTGCCTCAGCATATTTACAAGGCCACACGTGGCTTTTCATGGCCTTGTAAATATGTGCCCATTTCACGCAGAAGACTGCGTGGAAGAGGTGTTCCATGGGTGTTGCTGTGGGTGTGCCCACCCAACACCCATTGAATCTGAGACATTCCCAGATTTACGAGGAATTGTAAACTTGGGAATGCGTCAGAATCTAATGCCACCCCAGGGGTGGTGTTAGGGAGGCGCAGCGAGGAGAAATGTTTTCTTTTCGTTGATTCCTTTTTCTATGTGTGCTGCATTTTTCAGCTTACATAGAAGGCGGAAATCGCCTGAATTGATTGATTTTGTGCAGGAAGGTGTCCCTTCCTGAACAAAATCAATCAGTTCCGCAATGCAGGCACACCTGCACCATGGTGCAAGGGTGCTTGTGTTGGCGCTTGGCAGCCCATTGTGCGCCGGCGCTGGGGAAAAGGATAGGAATGCACCATATCTCATAGATACGGTGCATTCCTGCACTTTTGTTTTGACGTAGGGCAGCGAAGCAAGATTCCTTGTGGCGCTGCCCTACATCAAAACCTCATAAATGAGGCCCTTAGTACAAAGGTACTGCCGTGATGGAGGTAATGTCCTCAGCCACCCTGGCCGACAGTACTCCACCCACTAAACTCTAATTTAGGCTCTTAGTTTTAGTTAAACTTAGTTCTGGCTGCGATGAGATCAGGTTAGAGTCAATGAACTACTAACAGTGGCGGCTGGTGACATTTGAAAGTGGTAGGGCGTAAAAGTTTGTGGTGAGTGCCAGGTGTTGAGCGACATAGCCAACGAGCCCGACTGTCATAAAGGGGGGACAGGGAGCTCTCCTCCAGAACATTTTGAAAAAAATAGTGGCCAAATGGTGCATCTTCAAGCAGTACACAGTGTGCAGTCATGGTATCTACATATCCACCCAGTGCACGCAGAGAACGTCTTCTGTAAATCCCGCTAATTTCTCATCCTGGCGGATGCAGTAATTTTAGGCACGTCATTAGGACATCAGAATTACCAATGTTGTAATGTGGCCCGTAGAGAGGAGGGTCATTACCCATTCGGCCGGAATTACAATGCACCCGGGACACACACAACAAAACTGGGCTTTTCTACAAGACTTGATGACTGTGTTTGTTTGCTGAACTTGGCGGTAGAGAGCTGAGACGTGTGCTTCCCAGGTACATAATTACATACTATTGCCTTGTTTTAAAGGCGTATCCATTATGTTTTGTGTCTATATAAGCCCAGAACTTCCTTGGATCATTTCTTTTGAAAATCTTGCAAATGTTAAATAACGTGAGCCACTCTTTCTCCCTTTGTTGATGCTTAGACTCCCATACTTGTATAGCTTCCGTAATAGCAGCAACTGTCTCCAGGGTGGACTGGCCTCTGTACCAACTTGGATACCATGTGGCGAAGTGCGCCTGAAGGTGACTAAACTCCAGAGCGGTGGATAAAAAGATTCTTTTGCACCAGGTAGTTATGCAGCCCCTCACAAACACGCAGGAAAAGCTCAGGTATTCAACTTGAATGGAAGTATGTACTGCCAATGTGTTTGTCATGGATACAATCACAGCGGAATGGAAGTTCACACAACTCCGTCGCTGCATTACTTTAGAAGTGCTTAATTAAGACGGCGGGATAGCTCAGTGAGCTGGATGTTTACAGCTGAGAAAATGCAGTGTTCTGAAGGTCATGTGTCAAGCTTGGCAGGGCAGGCACGGCATTGAATCATTAAGAGTAAACTGACTACCGTAAAATAGGTAATAATATCTGTTATTTATAGCGCTTGGAAATGGCAGTAGTTTGGTACGTAGCGCTATTAAAAACATTATTTATATCAAGTGCAGAAAGAGCCTTTGAACTTTGAAGACAGCAGCCAGCCTTGCTGTAAGCTAGTAGTGCAATGACTGTCTGCTTCACTAATCTTTGGTAGACTTGATTCAACCAGACGTAGGAGAGGAAGCAAATTCTAAACGTTTACTTAAGCCACCAAGAAGGCCCTATCATCCTGGTGAAAGTTCTAGATCTGGTGATGCGTAGTGTAACTGTTGCACAGAGTGCAAGGCCCAACCTTGAATATGTCATTCGAATCTAGCAGCCAAGACATCAGAGGTACTTGTGAATGAAGGCATGGCCTTGAACAGTCGCGGCCGGCATGACTCGGGGGGTACGCGTGGGGAGGGGGGTTAATTTAATGAATAAAATTTAAAAAATAAACTTACAAGGCATCTCCTCCGGTCCCGCGTCGCATCACGTCTCCTCTTCCTACAAGACGTGCAACGGAACTAACTTCTCCCCGCTCTTTTCTTTTGCGCTCGGCTGTATCCTGGCATTTGACAGGGCATGGGGCGACTGTGTGAAAAACACGTCACCGCCCGAGCAGGATCCTATCTTCAGACGGCTGCACTACACTAGGCATGCGCAGCATACCTAATGGTTTGTGAATGCGAGTCAGGAGCTGAAATGAGCGCTCCTCTCTCGCATGCGCAGTCCATCTTCTGGACTCCTGCTCTCGCCTGCGTGCGCTGTGCGTTGACATGCGCACTTTCACCCGAGTGCAGCACAGGCCGGAAATGTAAACAGACGAATTGTGAAAGCTGTCAATTCGTCTGCTTACATTCCTGTTGCCCGAACTGCAGTGAGCAGTTTCTTTTTGTGTTGATGATGCGTAGTGAGGCGCCGCTCCGGCGCCCCTATGGACCAGCCGCCGCTGACTACTAACTACACAAATGAGTCAAACAATTGATCTTTGTGCATATAAAGAGATTCCCACAACTAGGAACACCAAAGCAATAGCTCCATAATGGGAAAAGCATGGCCATATGTTCTCCTTCTTGTGCTAAACTAACTACAATCAAGAAATCTTAAAAAATGTTGAAAACACACCATCCACCCTTAGCCTAACTCTATCCCACACCTTAAACCTAAACCCAAATCCAACTCTCTTAACTTTATCCCTTTAATTTACTCTAACAATAACCAGACGCAAATCCTAACCCTTAATCTCGACTTTACCCTAATCCTATCCCTTATGATAACTCATAATTTACCACTAACACTTACTCTTTCCCTAACCTTAATCCGACCCCACTTCTAACACTAAACCAATCCCAATTTTCAATACATACCCTATCTCTAAATTCAATACTAATCTTTTTTTATTTATAGTCCCTCGCTATTTTTCAAAATATCAAAATGTACACTGTCCTGGTGGTCAAATTTTTTCTTGGTTATTAGTTTTCTTCGTTTTGTCAGTTCTTCATTTTAGACAGATTTTAAAATCCTACATTTTGGAGGAGCGCAATCCATTGCGGACGTTCCGGGTGGGAGAGTCGCAATATGTGTTCAGTGGTGCCTTTTGAAGCACCTTGTCTCAAATATATAAGTAAAGGACGGAGTGGTATATTACTGTCATATAGAGACTGCATATTTTCCATTTAAGTGTCCTCTTCAAATTGCCATTCATTTGTGCATTGCAAAGGAGTGAAGCTACAAGGCATGCAGCTTTACTGCTAAATGTATATGGCGTGCACACAATAACTTGTGGGAATGTGGTTTCTGTGCATATTTATCACACAAGTAAAGTGCCTTGGTTTGTTTTGATCCTATTAAAAAAACGCCTTATAGCCTCTTTACTTCCCATTGACATATTTTGAAACATTTGTAAAGTTAATTTACAAGTTTTACAGTTTTGCTTTGTGTTTGAAAACAATTGACACACTGCAGCCTTCTCCTTTCACGCACTCTGTACCCCAGGAATGTGACTTCCTTGCAAATTCAGTCTCCTTGCAGTAAGAGAAGAGAAAAGTAGGGAAGTAAACACCAGTCTCGGGTTAAAAAACGAAAAAAAAAAAAGAAAGAATAATGAGCAGGCGACATTGCCTGGCTTTTGACCACTATGTTTGAATGCACAGTAACTGATACAGTTAAAAACAAAATTAAAAGGTCTCTGAATTGGCCATTTCCATTTTGCACTCCTGCAAGGTTTTTCTGCGTTGCTATAGCACCCCCCTCCCCCACCCCGCACCCCTAGGTTCCAGCGCCGCTGTCGACAATGAGGCAAACATGTTGTCCTATTGCTTTAGACACCTTCAAATGACTGGCCATTCATAACCCATGAACTATGCTCCTGATTACGTGGCAACAATGGCGTCAGCTCGATTGCCCCTGTTGCTTGAAATGATAGAAATGGGGAACTAAGGAGCAGCAACCATTTACAACAATCTCTAACAGGTACATGCATCAACCATTTTTGCGAGCGCAAACGGTGCGATTTGCAAAAATCGGCCGTTTGCGCCCGCAAAAAGGACATTTGCGATGCATGAAGGGTCAAGGCACTCGCAATTTGAGAATTGCAATTAATTGCGAGTTCTCAAATTGCGATTGCATTTAAGGAATCGCATTTTGTGATTCCTTAAATGTAATGCAAGAACCACTTTGAAGTAGCGATTTCGCTACTAGGGGGCGTAAATTACCATGAAGTTGAACTTCATGGTAATTTGCAAAAACTTTGAAAAATGCACTAAAGTGCATTTTTCAAAGTTGTAGGTTACACACACATTTGGACATGTGTGTGCGCAACATTTGTGCACAGATCAATTTCAGGGTGCAACAGGGTGTTCTTTTGACACCCTTGCACCCTTGAAATAGCATGCTTAATTTGCGAGTACCAATTGGTACTCGCAATTGCGCAATGTATTTCCCATTCATTCCTATGGGCCTGTAGGCCCATAGGAATGAATGGGAAGCCATTCCTTATTTGCGACTCGCAATTTGCGAGTCGCAAATAAGAATGTGTAGGAATCGCTATTTTTATAGCGATTCCTACATGTATAGGCTTTTGCGAGTCCTTAATTGCGATTCCTTAATAATCGCAATTTAGGACTCGCAAAATCCTACCTTGATGCATGTGCCTGTAAGTCTCTAAGGGGCACATGCATCAAGCCTAAAAAAAATCGCAAAATTAGCGAATCGCTAAATTATGGCGTTTGCGACCGCAAAATACCGTTTCGCAATGCATCAACTGCAAAATAGCGAAAACTCAACAATTCGCTAATTTAAAGAATCGCAAAACATTCTGCGAATAGTATTAGCGAATCGCTATTTGCGCCCTCAAATAGCGATTCGCAAATAAGGAATCGCAAAATAGATGCATGAAAAATCGCAAATTGCAGAATTACCTGAAATTCGCAATTTTGCGAGTGCAAAATAAGAAGGATCACAACCAGGTGGTAATCATGAGTGCAAATCAGATACAGCTGAAATTCTACTTAAACCCATTGAAACACACCCAGAATTAGCTACCACATCTCACAATGGCAGGGATGTACCTGATGGCGAGGAGGATGAGGCTGCTGGCTGCTGGACACAGACGGAGGCGAATTAATGAGCGCATCTTCAGAGTCCGCATAACTTTGCTAGGACAGCAAGAGGATGAGATATACGAGTAAGTATAGGCTCAATGCAGCAATGATCCATGACCTGATCAATGAATTGGATCCCATACTGCAACGACAGACACGTAGGACCAATGCTATCCCATCGCATGTGCAGGTCCTATGTTGCCTACACCTACTGGCGTCAGGCAGCTTCCAGGGGGTCATTGCAGTAGCTGGAGGTGTGTCGCAAAGCGCACTTTCAAGAATATTCAAAGCATTCCTTGATGCCATGATGGCCAGGATCGGCTCACACATCAATTTCCCCACCACCGCGCATGACCTTGCGAAAACAAAACAGGAGTTTTACCAGATAGCTCGCTTCCCACATGTTATAGGTTGCATCGATTGCACACATGTGGCAATATGTCCCCCTGCAGCACAGGAATACATATACAGAAATAGAAAATGCTATCACTCCCTTAATATTCAGGTTGTGTGCAATGCCAAATACATAATCACTCAATTTCCTGGGAGTGCACATGATTCATATATTTTCAGGCAAAGTGGCATTCACACCCGTCTGGTCAGGGGAGAATTTGGAGAGGCACATCTGCTTGGTAAATATGTGTAGGTGATACTCACAGTCATTGTACGTATGCCAATGTCAAACTGCCACTGACCCTTTGCTTACCCACATGCAGGTGACAGCGCATACGCCTTGCGTAATTACCTTCTGACGCCTTACCTCAATCCCACAACTGCCAACCAACAGAGGTACAATGCTGCACATATATCAACAAGGAACATCATAGAGCGCACATTTGGGCTGCTGAAGAGCCGATTCAGATGCCTCCATAAGACTGGTGGAGCACTCCAATAAAACCCTGAACAATGCTGCAAGCTAGTAGCTGCATGTGCCATGCTGCACAATATAGCAACGAGGGTGGAATGGAGATCGAGGTGTCTGACAGTGACTCCGAGGATGAGGACCAGCAAGTGCCACAGCGCCGTGCAGCACAAGGGGCAAGCGCAGCAGAAGGGCGCAGGAGAAGATTGGACATCACACAAAACTATTTCTGAGGTGAGTAATGATGACACAAACAGTGTATATTACAATCACAGAACGGTTTATTCAAAGGAAATATTGCATGAGTGTCGGAGCACACTTTCAATGTGGCCAGTGGCACAGGATTTTTAAGTAATGGACATAAGTGTATTAAAAATAAATAATGACTTGTCAATCAGTCAAAAGGTCCGATCACATCCATGGTTACGTCACCATATCGGTATGCAATTGTATATAGCAGGCTAGCGCTTTCTCCCACGAACACCCAGACGCCTGTCAGGGACAGCATCCTCATCCCGTCATGTTGGAAGCTGAGGGGGTACTGCTGCGTGTGTTGCGTCTTCCTGCAGTGGCAACTGGCATAGCTATGCTACTCAAGCTTGAGGCCCCTCACTACCCTCTTCCTGCGTGGACATGTTGGCCCCAATTGTGGTAGCATTCAGCAGTTCCACTGCATTGGTTACCTGGTCCAGTGCCTTCGCCACATCCCCGCTCCAATGGCACATTTCTGTTTGCAAGGTCACAGACCTACGTGCCAGCAGTGCAGTTGATGTGGCCAGCCTATTGTTGGATTTGGCATAGCTTTTGAGGTGCTGCATTAGTTGCCGATGGTTTCTTCTCTGTGATGCATGTCCCTCCTGCATAACCTTGGTCATTTGCTGCACACTATCGCACAGTACTGCAATGTTGTCTGCCATCTTCCCTATTTGTAACTGCACTAAACGTGTGTTCTTGGTCTGCAGGCGCTGCATGCGGAGCATCTGTCCCTCAAGACCACCCCAGACATCATTTGGTTGCTCCTCCTGCTGTGTTCTGCGTGATCTGGCTCTTCTACGCCGGACACTGACATTACTTCTGCGGACCTGTGTTTGTGGATTTGGGATGGATGTGGCTGGGCCATGCCTGGACTCATGTGGTGCATTTGTCTCATCGTCAGACTCCATGGTGACCAGTGGTGGGACAGTTGCCCTGCGTGTGTTTGGGGCACTGGATGGATTTGTTGGCAACACCGGTGTGTCCATATCCTCAACTGCGCTGATGTCCTGTATGTCCTGGTTGTCACTATCCTCAGCTTCTACACGTTCTGCATCTGTGAGATTTAACAGTGCAAAACCAGCATTAATTTAAGTAGGGATTTCATGTCACAGTGATCATATTTTTACTTTGGCATTAAATTTGGAATATGTTCACTGTTCTGAGTTGTTCTTAGCCTATTTGTGTGTTTGACATTGTATATGCTTGACCTGCCTACATCTCCCATAATGCACTTCCCTTCATGGATACATTGTGTACTGGATGTTCTGAGTGTGCACTTGTGCTGTACTGGGGTGGTGTACTACCTTTATTATTTAGGTCAATGGTAACATGCAGTCATCTTACCTTCAGATGTGTTTGCTGCTCCTGATGTGTCTAGCTGTGTCACACCGACAACAGCTTCAGGCTGGATAGTGGATTCAACCATTTCCTCCATGGTAGTGTTCCCAGTGTCTATCGGTGTTCCTCCTCCTGTCTTCCTTGCTTCCTTCAGACGGGCAGCTATGCGCTCCTTGGCCCGACTGCGCATGTCGTACCATCTTTTCTTCAGGTCATCGATGGTGCGGTGTGTCACCCACTGGCATTCACCCGGTTCTGGATCCGGATCCATATTTTCCTTTTTTCCTGCTCTGCCACTTTCAATGATTGTTTCCCAAACAGCTTATCATGGCTGTGGACAACTCCCTCAATGAGTGTGTCACTTTCTTTTTCTGAGAATTTCATTTTCCGCTTCCTGCCTGATTGGCTGTCCTCTGCTGTTTGTGTGCTTTCCATTTTCTTGCAGTTACCAGGTTTTTCCAATTGCTCAATGCCACTGCTAGTTAGCTCCCAGAGCCAGCTCCCTCCTCTCCCTCTGACTGTGCACTGGGAATGGGGCTTGTGCTGCTCACTTCCTGGTTCTGATGTCATCAAGATGCATCACAAATGCGACTTCGCTATTTGCGAATTCGCTATTTGCGAATCCGCAAATAGCGAAGTCGCTATTTGTTGAAATCGCTATTAGCGAATTCGCAAATTTCGGATTCGCAGTAGCGTTTGCGATTTTTGCGATTCTTTATTTTTTCGCAAATTTTTTTGTTGCATCTGTTTTTGCGATTCGTTATTTGCGAATCGTTAAAATTCGCAATTAAGGATTCGCAAAATTTTACATTGATGCATGTGCCCCTAAAATCACAGACTGCTCAGTCAGATTTCTTGATGATACTATTCACAAATGATCCTAATTTAATATAATGCAAAAGGTTCTTTATCAAAAGCTTACTGCACTGGCACCACCGGGACGTAAGGCACAATGAGTGAATGTGCAAAATTCAAAAGTCAAATGTGGCCGCTCATTCATACACGTGCAGCTATTTTGCTTTCCATCATTGGCCTTCATTTGTAAGAAATAGTTCTTGGCAGACCTTTAAGTGGGCCGAGTCCTGCAGGTGCTCAGCACCCACAGTTCTTAAAAGCGGCTGCTGAGACGGGTCCCTATCGGGCTCTTCATTTTTACCCTCAGGCTGGGAAACACCCCCCCCCCCCAAAAAAAAACCTTAACTCTGCAATAGTAAAAACCATCACTGCTTTTGAAGTAACTTCAAAGAGACTCGTTTTTCAGTTTTATATAGTGCAAACTCGGCCGAGGGTATAGGAGCGCGTTGCATAAGCATCAGTTACATTACACAAGGACACATACATTTTTTGAATCACAGGGTGTTGAGCCAACCTCAGGCTCGAACCTGCTTTCTCAGCTCGAAAGTCAGCAGCTCTTGCCTTATGCCACAACCTCGCCCACAACAACTGAAACATTTTCACAATGATATACAACGAAGTCATAGTTGCTTATTTATCTTACAACCATTGACAAAGCCAATAATCCTGGCTTGTTGTAGGTGTAATGTTACTTGTTGTCTTATATGTCTGTATGTATGGACAGAAGCAGCAAAATACCAGTGGGGCAACACACCATGCTAAGTACAGTTTTTTAGCTTAAGTGTTTTAAGCCACGCCCTCAATTACATCGACCACGCCCCTATGAGAGCCCCCCCAGTTTTTTCATCCTACTTAAAGCCCTGGTTCTTGGGACTAGTGAAATCGCTGAGCAACCGGGCAATTTCTATCGAATTTCGTTGTGCGCGCTGCATCGCCAAATGCGATGCAGCGCTCGCAACGAAATTCGTTTTATTAATTTTTTTGTCTACTTACCTCTGTGCCGCTGTATTCCGTAGTTTACTACCCCCCACCCTGCCCCTCCCCCGCCCCACGTCACCGCCCGGCAGCACTCCCACCACGGGCCGCTACTGGATACAGTTAGTACAAACTGAGAGGATGGGACCTCTTTACAATTTTAGTAATAGGTAGTTGGACGTTTTAGGGCTGATTCACAAAGATATGTGACAGTCCCTAAAAGAGTACTCAGGTAGTAATACTTCCCGTACTCATAGTTCTTTAGCAAAATGGCCCCACAGTGCGAGATAGATTCAACTGGGAACTAGGAACCGGAAATCTGACTTGAGTCCTTGCAAAGGCAGGAATTCTGTTTGGGGAGCAGGGCCGGACTGGCCATAGCGGGCACAGGGTGTTTCCCCGGTGGGCCGCCAGGGTGGAGGCCGTTTTTTGTTACCGGGGGCCGGTTTTATCAGCCCCCTGTAACAAAAGCAGCTGCAGTGTTTTCCTTTTCCACGCATGTACCCCCGACCCCTCCCCCCGCGCGGCCGGTCTGACTCAATTGCCAGGGCCGGTTTGCGTTCCCAGTACAGCCATGTTGGGGAGTGTAGTTTAAGATAGCTGTGTACATTCTAGAACATTCTGTGACATTCCTTACCCTATTTCTTGTCCTGTCCATTCCAGTGAGCAACAGAAGCTCTGCCAGGAAGAGGCAGATACAGAGCTGCAAATGCATGGGAGTGTTCGTGTTGCGGCTGGAACTGCAGAAGAGGAAGGTGAGGATAGCGAGGCTGAGGCACAGCAGAGAGAATGTGAGCCCAACATAGGTGAGGACCAGCAAAGGAAAGTTATCCTGTACAAAAACATCAAAAACACACATGATTATGTTCTGATTTATGCTATTCGGAGACATATGTAATGGATCCTTCTGTTGAGGCAAACCAAAATGTGGCACTACCTTTCAATGCCCACCAGGTGCTACATCAATTCTAAAAATGTATTCAATTTATTAGTCTCTTTGGATAGGGGAATTAGTAGCTCCCCAAATAAGGTACATTATTCAATTACCTATGTCAAATGCATATACACTCATAGGTTCCTTACTAGTGCACAAAATACACAACAAGAACCCCCTCCCACCCTCTGAATCTCTCTTGTATGGATCATTGCTCTGTTTACCTGTCCATGGACGTCCTTAAAAGCCATGATTACAGCAAAGCTTGATAGGTGGGTGCAGCTGCATGCTGTGTGAGTCCGGTTAGTGTTACTTAGTGTGCAGCCTTGGCAGGACCAGCTCCCTCCTCCCTCTGTGGAATCCCAGAAAACGCAGATCACTTCGTGCCTGTTATCCTTGTCCTATTAAAGGCCGGGAAAATGGGAATTAAAATGGGTTAATGCAATTGATTATGCAAAGATGGGTGTCAGTCATTCTAGGGTTGATGTGGAGATTGATATTACACGTCACTGTCTTAACAGTATTTCCTTCTCCTAAGTTATTGTCATAATACAATACAATACAATAAAATGTATAAAGCGCACAGTTGCCTCCGGGGATTATTTGCAATTTCAAGGCTACAGGGGGATCACTCAACAAATGTATCTGACGTGGCGGAGCCCTTCTTGGTTAGAGCTTTGAGGTTTGCCCCACTGAAGATCTTCAACTTTAAGAAAAGTTTCTAAAGCTGAAGTTAGAATTTTGGAACAGAATGAGCCACATTTCTTTCACCTGTGGGGGTCACTAGCGAAATGGCAGCAAAGTGGTCTTTGGTACCAATCTACTGTATCACAGTGACTAAGGCCTTAATTTAGAGTTTTGATGACGGGTTACTCCATCATAAATATGACAGACATCACACCCACCTTATTACAAGTGCTTAACATCCTATGGCACTTGTTATAACGCAAACTGCATATCCATCACAATTGTGACGGAGTAACCCGTCCGCCAAACTCTACAGCAGGCCCTAAGGCTGGAATTTTGATTTCTAACTTTTTAATGGATTGTATTGAGTGTTTACTACTGCATTTGAGCCTTACATCATTTAATGTGCATTTTGTGGCATTTCGCTCATCACATAACCAGTGGCGGCCGCCACTAACAAAGGGTGGAGGGGCGGGTGGGAGGAGCACGTTGGGGGGGGTAGGCGCGGGGGGAGAGCGAGCTTGGGGGGGTATTGGGTCGGGTTAGTAATAATTAAAAAAACGTACCCGACGCTGCCAGCCGCCTTCCACATCATGTCGCTCCTGCAGGCCTCTTCCTGGGTCCCAGCAGCCCCTGGGACAGACTCCAAGCCAATCACTGAGCTGCAGAGCAGCGCAGGGATTGGTCTGAGCAGGCTGAAAAGATGCCCTGCTCAGACCAGGGAGTCTGTGGGGGTTTCTCCAGCCTGGCTGCTGAATGCAGCCGGGCAGGAGAAACCTAAGAGCGCATGTGTGTTTTGGTCGGCCTGAAATGGCCGGCCAAACACACATGTGCACTTAGGGAGTGCACAAGCACTCCTCCTCCACCCACCCATGCCCTGCCCCTCCATGCACAAGTTGGCAAAAGAAGAATGAAATGATGCTGGAGCAACGTTTTATTTTTTGTTTGCTGGCTCTTCGCCAGGCAGTGGGGAGACGCTCCTCTGCCATTGAGGAGGAGCCGCCATTGTACATAACCCTATCTTTAACTAACCTGTCTCATTATCAAGAATGTCCAAAGCCTGCACATTAGTATCCTGCAAAGTATTTGCCTTGTGACAATTAGACACATACATTTACGCAAGATTGCAAAGCTTACTCATCAAACTCAAATTTTACTGTACATGACGCAACAGTTACTGGAACATTCTGGATTTCTCATCTAATGATGTCCGCTGCAATTAAAGAGAGAACAGCTGTGGTGTCCTTGCACTCCCTTATGTCAACCTCTTTATGGATTGGTTGAATGGGAGCATGCTTGGCCAGACAAAATGAGCCAATATCAGCATATGTTAAACTTTTGCGTGGATACTATAGCAATGAATTATTCATGATGTGGAATGTCGCAGCCACAGGCCTTATTTATTTATTTTATTTATTTAATGCATTTTTATAAAGCGCGGACTTTACCCGAAGGTGTCAGAGCGCTGTACAGTAGAACCAGTTACGTTACATGAGAGAAATGTTACAAAATAGAACGTTACAAAAATAGCAGGACACAGTATCACACACAGCAAGCAAGAGGAGGTAGGGAAAAACATAGAAGGCAAGAACACAATATGAAACACAGCAAGCAAGGAATGTACAAAAAATATTACAAATTTACAATGACTAACGAACTTCCTGGTGGGGTCTGAGAATGAAGGAATTAGTTCTGAAAGTGTCTTTGGAATAGAAGAGTTTTGAGGTCAGCTTTGAAGATCCGGATGGAGGTGGTGGCACGGAGCAATGGAGGGAGCAAGTTCCAGATTCTCACTGCATTACCTGGGAACGATTGAGCCATCGATTTTTCCCTTTTGAAGGAGGGGGGCTCAAGCAGAAACTTTTCCGCATTCCGAGAAGGTCTCAAGCCTCCAGACAATTTCAGTTTATTCGCCAGATAGCGAGGGGAGGAAGTGTGCAAGGCTTTGTGGGTGATGCAGGCCGTTTTGTAAATTGCTCTTGCCTCGATGGGAAGCCATCGAAGAGAAGACAGGATGGGAGTGATGTGGTCACTTCGTTTGGACCCTGAAATGAAGCGAGCTGCTGAATGGAGGACGGATTTGAGGGGGGGAGAGGTGAGATTTGGGTAGGCCAGTCAGAAGAGAATTACAATAATCTAGTCTGGAGAGAACTAGCGATTGGACCAAGGTTTTTAGGTCTTTCTCCGGGAAGAACCGACGAATCCCCCACAGAAGGCGCAGCTGATAACGTGCGTTCTTGGCAATCGAGTTGATGTGTGCGATTAGGTTGAGTCTTTTGTCAAGTATGACACCTAGGGATTTAGCGCAGTCGATAATGATGGGTTTATTGTTGAATAAATTCAGCTGATCCATCTAGGATTGAACAGGAGGCGGGAGAGAGAGGTTTATAGGAGGAGGAATTCAGTTTTGGAGGGATTGAGAATGAGTTGGTGAACTAACATCCAGTTGTGAATAGAGTTGAGAGTAGAGTTGAGTAGTGAGAGATCTTGAGAGGAAGACACCTTGAGGTAGATTTGAGTGTCATCCGCATAGAGATGGTAAAAGATCCCAGATTTGCTTAGGAGGTTCCCTAATGGTTCCAGATAGAGATTAAACAGAGTGGGTGCAAGGATAGAACCTTGAGGGACGCCTTGACCAACCACCAGTGGAGACGAGAGACTGTTCGCAATCTTGATCATTTGGGATCTGTCCGAGAGGAATGAGGCAAACCATTTAAGCACTGTGCCTTCCACGCCCATTCTCTGTTGAAGAGTGTTAAGGAGGGTGTTGTGATTAACAGTGTCAAAGGCTGCAGAGAGGTCAAGAAGAATCAGAAGGCACGATTCCCCAGAATCGAGTATATGCTGCGCATCATCAATCACTTGCAGCAGGGCTGTTTCAGTGCTGCAATTTTGAATAAAGCCAGACTGGAACACGTCAAGGAGATTATTGTCCATAATGTGTTGGGAAAGTTGTTTTGCAACACATTTTTCTGTGATTTTTGAAAGAAAAGGAGATTGGTGATGGGGCGGAAGTTGTTGAGGTCGTTCGCATCTGCGGAGGTTTTTTTAGAAGAGGGGTAACCTGTCCTGTTTTGAGGACAGCTGGGAGGGATCCTTGACTGAGGAAGAGATTAACTAGCCTGGTCCAATAAGAGAGAGTATTGGTATAGAAATCAATGGCGATGACACTAGGTATGGGGTCAGAAGAACGGTTGGAGGGTTTGGTTTCGAGGATACATTTGAGGAGGTCATCTTCCGAGATGGCGGCAAAGTTCTGCCAAGTGACTAAGGATTTTCTCAATGGGGGTGGGGTGGGTGACCTGATCCACCAGGGATTTGACCTTTTCATCAAAGAATATAGTGAATTCAGTTGCTTTCTTTGAAGCATCCTCAGGTTTGATGGTTTGGGGAGAGCAGTTTGGGTTTTTGATGAGGTCGAAAAGTTTTTTGGGTCTGTTTTTAGCTGAGTCGAGGAGGGATCTGAAATGTGATGCTTTTTCATGGAAGATGTGCTTGTGGTATTTGGATCTTGCCGAACGTAAAAGAGAGAGATTGGAGGTGGATGGAGATTGTCTCCAATGTTTCTCCAAGATTCTAAGGTTTTTCCTTTCGTCATAGAGAGCTTTATTGAACCAAGGTGCTGAGGGGGTGGGTCTTTTCCTTTTGCTTTGGAGTGGAGCGACATTGTCGATTTCGATTGCTAGGATTGAGAGGCAATGGGTGGTGAGATCGTTGACATCTGCGTTAGGGTCTAGTCTAGGAAGTGAACGCATAGCAGAATCACACAGAGTCTCAAGATCAATGTTTTTAGTGTTGCGGAACCAGGTAGAAGCCCTTTTAGGTTGGCCGAGAGTTATAACGTGTGAAAGGTGAAAACGGAAGGGAATGAGGAAATGGTCTGACCAGTCTACATGGATAGGGGGAGCAATGGTAAGCAGGTCTGATTTAGAAATAACAAGGTCCAGAATTGAGCCCTTGGCGTGTGTAATTTCCGAGCAGTGTTGGACAAGATCGTTAGCTGAGAGAAAGGTGGTAAGCTTGTTGGCAGCCGAGTCTTCCACGGAGCCCCAGTGGAGATTGAAGTTACCTAGGAAGATCTGCCTGTCACTTTGAGAATATTGGTCACTAATGAAGTCGGTGAGTTCCTCCATGAAGGAAG
Organism: Calotriton arnoldi; assembly: GCA_963921515.1. Lineage (NCBI taxonomy): Eukaryota > Metazoa > Chordata > Amphibia > Caudata > Salamandridae > Calotriton > Calotriton arnoldi. Next base: position 17,718 of record CAWUFW010019913.1, read on the forward strand.
AGCAGTTACCGGGCGGGTGGTAGATGGCATGGAACCTGAAGGGTGAGCCGTGATAAACTGTAAGTTCTAGGGATAGGCATTCGAATGTGCGGAAGAAGATGCTAGGAAAGGCTTTAATTTGAAGGGAGTTTCTGAAGATAATAGCAACACCTCCCCCGATCTTGTCTGTTCTGTCGTTTCTGAGGATAGAGTAGTCAGTAGGTATCAGAAGATCATACAAAGTGTGAGAGGAGTCATTAAACCAGGTCTCAGTGAGGAAGAGCATGTCAAGATTGTGGTGGGTGATAGTGTCAGAGATTTCCAGTTTGTGTTTGGTTGCAGACCTGCAGTTGTGGAGCATACAATGTAGCTCTGACGCAACTGTTTTGATGATGGGAGTGTTTGGGCTGTTAAGGGAGATAGGGATTAGATTCTTGAATGAGGGTGCCCCGTGAGAGGGAGGCTGGTAGGTTCTGACGGAAGAGATGATCTGAATAGTGAATTGAGTAGAATTTTTAGGAGAGGAGAGTGGAGGGGGTATTGACGTTGGTAGTCTAGTAGCTAGCCAGTAGGTTGGCGATGTCTGTGGAGGACAGACTGTGGTTGGCTTTATTGGGGCGCGGGAGCAAGGAACTCCTCGGGAGGTTATTAGGGAAGGGGGATATCTTAGCACTTAAAAGTGAAATGGATGCTTCAAGCTGGGAAATGGAAGAGATGAGAGAATCAAGTTTATTTTCCAGGGAGAGGTGGGCTGAACACAGAGTGTTGGGTGGCTCGATGGTTAGGGGAGGGAGTGAAGTAGGCGAAGGAGGACAGGGGGAGGTGGGGGACCGGGGAGAGTGTTGGGGTGCAAGGGTCGAAGGTGGGGAAGATGGTGGTAGAAAGGAGTGGATGGAGTTACAGTGATATTTTTTACTGGTGTTGAGCAGAGGTGAAGAGTAGAGATCATAAGTAGGAGGAGAAGATTGAGAAGTAGAGAGGGAGGGTGAGAGGTGGAGGGGGGGAGGAGGGGGGTCAAGGGAAGGCCGGGGATACGGTATGATGAGACGAGAAGGGGCTGTACAGGGAGGGGAAAGAGGAGGGTCAAAGGATGGCCAGAGGTATGGGGAGATGAGAGGAGGAGGGGCTGTACAGGGAGGGGAGGGAGGGGGTCAATGGAAGGCCAGAGGTATGGGGAGAAGAGAGAAGGTGCAGGCCAGGTACCGTAGGCTATGAGAGGTGAATGTAGGGGACAGGCACCAGGCAGAGTGGGGGGATTGGGCTAAATGGTAGTTGTGGGAGGAGTGAGGAACTGTAAGGTCAAAGGGAGGGATGGAGTTACCAAGAGGGGAGACAGGGTTGTGAAGCATAGGAGAAAGGACTGTAAGGTCAGAGGGAGGGAAGAGGATGGAATTACCAAGAGGAGAGACAGGGATGTGAAGCATAGGAGGGGGGAGGGGAGGTTGAAGAGAGATGGGAGATGTAGGAACAGAATTGAAGGTACGAGGGAAGGGGAAGAGCGGAAAGGGATGAGGAGAAGGGGGGAGGAAAGGGGGAGGGTAAGGAGAGTTGATTGGTAGATCAGGTTGTAAGAAAGGTGGATTAAGTAGGGGGAGATGGATAGGAATAGGGGGTTAGGGGGCGAGAGATGGCATTGGAATATTGGGGAGATGCAGGGTGGGGAGGGGAAGCCGGAGGTAAAGCAGACGAGGTAAGGGGAGATCAAATTGGGAAGGGGAAGAATGGGAGGGGAGGGAGCAAGAGTAGGGGGGATAAAGGGTAGACCTGTGACTCCCGGGAGAGTGGTCTGAAGGAATATAGGGGGTCATGGGGGGAGAAAGTAGACGAGCTAGAAGAAGAAGAATCGAGGGAGATCGTAGTCGCAGGGGTGGGACGAAGGGAGTGGAAGAGGTGGTCAAAGAGAGAGAGACAGGAGTCTGTAGCTTGGATCATGACAGTGCCATTGTTATAAAGTGTAATGGTGAGAGAGCCATTAAAGCAAGCGGAGGGAGACATTTGTAACCGCTTCCCATGCGGGAAAGAAGAGGAGGAGGAGACGTTGAAGGAATTGAAGAAGCTGGAGGACCAGGAAGGGATGTCGTGAGTGAAGAAAATGAAGTCATTTTTGATCTTCCCTAGACGCCCATTATGGAATTGGTCAACAAAAAGGGAATCTGGAAATTGTTCAATGGTGTTATGCTTGAACCGTTTTGCTGCTGCTTTGGACAGATTAGGGGGATAAATAACTTTGAAGCAGTTAACTCCAGACTTCGTACGAATGGAAGCCATGATAAGGAGATGAGGGGATGGGGTGGTGTGGGGTGTAGAAAAAGGGGCCACTAGGGTAGCAATAGCGCAAAGAAGTATAATAAGATGGGGGCGCATATTCCGGAAATCGAGTGAAAATAATCCAAAAGGAGTGAGGTCAGATCAGGACCAAAAGGAGGTACCTAACGAGGCTAAAAACAGGCAGGAAGGTAGAGGGGAGAAGCAGCATCTGAATATTTTAGGGGAAACCAGTGGTCAATGCACGAGTGTCATTAATGGAGATCCCGATTATTCCAGTATGGTGGATAGTGGTGAGTTGTCCTATCCAAGATAGCCACCACAGTTAGAGGATAGACCATTTCTCTTTCTATTTCCATAGATCATTCCTCAAGTAGGAAATAATGATGAATGTTGCCCTTTCCAAGATGGCCGCTGAAGATTGAAAATAGATCATTCCTCTTTCTATTTCCAAAGGCCACTTTGTCATGCGTGCGTACCTCTTCTATTTCTAATAGTGGAAGAGGAAGCACAAAATGGGTTGCCCTATCCAAGATGGCCACCATAGATTGAAAAATAGATCATTCCTCTTTCTATTTCCAAGACCACTTAGTCATGCGTGCGTACCTCTTCTATTTCTAATAGTGGAAAGAGGAAGCACAAAATGGGTGCCAGTCTGTGATTGTTATGGGAGAGGATAGCTTAGAACACGGGCATTTTGATGATGTCGAGAAGTTACACAAAATGTCAGGACAATAGTGGCAGAGTTTGGTGGTTGGGACTAATCTAGGACGGCATGTATCGCTTTATTCCAATCATCCCTGGTTGCCCCTCCCACTGTTGGACGTCTCAGAAGCCAATACTGCCTCCCAGACAAGCCAAGTCAACCTCTTCCTATTTTGTAAGAGTTCCAGGCATAACCGTAGGTTATGTAATAAACAGCTGATACCATATGCCCAGCGTATGTCTGCTGTCAGCTTCGGGCTGCGTGCTCCTTTCCGCGCTAACTACAGCGTTCACCTCTGGCCTCGCCGAGTTCCGTTACGCCTCTCAGACCCGCAGCAGGAGCGGAGGTCCTCTCGTCATCAAGTGGAAAGTAACGGCCAGAGAAGTGCTTTGGTGCACCCAGGCTGCCCCGGTCGACAGTCAGCTGCAGGCAGCGTCAATGCACGAGCTGAGCAGCAGCCCTGCCTCGCCAGTCTTTGTCCGTGTCGCTTCTCCGTCAGGATCCGGGGGGCTCCGGAACAGCATCAGCAGGGTCACGTCGGGGACTTGGAGGTAGTGCTGCACAGGCCTGGCGCGGCCCCCTACGGACTCACTGGAATCATCGCCTATGCAGCGCGGTCCGTAAATCGCTCACGGGAGATCCGGGTCAGGATTTCAGCAGGTGAGTTGTGGCTGGTTCCAGCGGGAGTAGGGACAAGTGGGTCCTGGTCAGATCTGCTGCGTCTTCCAACTCGGCGTCGTCATGTGTCCAGGCGGAATCAGGAAGTTTCCCTTCTCCAGGCCGGGGGTTAAAGTGGGTGGCACAGCGGTCACAAGAAAGAGTCGGGTAAGGGTGAGCCGAAATATCCACTTCGTTTCTCTCTGGCCCGTTCTCCAAGATGGGTGACCTGGTCCGTGCAGCTCCACAAATCCCGGATTTCCTCACTCCGGTATCGGCTCCGAAACACGGTAAGCAGAGTTTTAGTATCTGCCAGTCTTAACGTCAAGAGTTTGATGGTTCCGGTGCTGGGCCGCTGGGGCTAACAGGGATAACTGTTAAAATTAACGATCCCAAGCGGAGGAGCTCCCATTGCGGGCTCCTCACCAGTCGGCCATTTACATACCAAGATCTTCTAAACAAAATAATTTGTGTGCACACCAATGTATTGAATAGAGTCCAACAGAAATAGTATTCCTAGATGTAAAGCTCTGCTGAAGGGAAACTATAGAGCACAGAGAAACCAACAGTGGTTCAGTCAGATTTCAAGATCAGGCACCACAGAAGAGAGTCAGGAGGCGTCCCACACGGAGGAGATGGAGAATGGTACAATCCTGAACAACAACAACTTCCAGAATGAGGTACAATACATGCTGCCCCATCCACCTAAAGATCTACTTTCCTTCCAGGTCAGAGGGCAGAGCACTGTAAGCAGCCAGTGGACGCTAACAAATGTGTCTGGCAACATGGGTGTTTCAACTCTTTCGCATGACACTTTTGTTTGCACCCGTATCTTCGTTTTCTTATGTTTGTTGTTTACCTGTGCCATTGTATACCTCAGAGAGTCCAGTCAAGGTGTTCTAACAGCCAGTGGCGTAACTCAACTTGAGGGGGCCCCATACAAAGTACATGGAGGGCGCCCCATGCTCCGAACCCAGTCAGGAGCTCTGAGGTCAGGGGCCTGACATCCGTGCACAGTGCCTGAGGGGGCCCCCTGGACCTCGGGGCCCCCGCGTCGCTGGGGCTTTGTGGGCTATTGTTATGCCACTGCTAACAGCCATCCTAGTGCAAATGAAGGTCTTGCAGCCTCTCTTTCTCGCATCCCTTACACCGGTTCCCCTAGGTTTCAATAGGTGCTCACTACTCTCCAGAATAGATTCTACTGGAAGTGGGACCACCTTTAAGGGGAGAAGGTGGGATTAGCCTTGCTATCCCTCGAGCCACAGTGCAAGGGTTGTGTTAGGTTAACACTGTTTGATATGTTCATTTAGGTCATGTGAAAAAGATGTAAATTTAGGGTCTTAGTCCACAAGGTAAATTCAGTCATAACTGTATGTTTATGTCTGAATTTCCCTGTTTTACACCTGCCGGGAATTAATAAAGAGATTGGTGGCAAGCATATACCCATTTAAGTGTTATGTTATGTTATGTTAGGGATTTGTAGCGCGCACAGCTACTCCATAGAGTGTCCCGGCGCGAGCCCAAGAGTCAAAGGGAACAAAGCATAGAAGGACTAAAAACAGGTTAGTTGAACAAGAAAGTTTTGAGCTTTTTTCTAAACTGAGAAGGATTCTTAAGATTACGCAAATCCAGAGGCAGGGAATTCCAGTAAGTTACTGCTAGGTAGGACAAGGAGCTGCCACCCTTACGTTTCAAACGAAACCTGAGAACAGATGCTAGAAGCATATTCGAGGAACGAAGGCACCTGCCGGGGGTGTAGCACTGAAAACGTTTCCTGAGATAGGCAGGGCCATACTCGTAAAGTGCAGCATGAGCAATGGTCACAGCTTTGAAGATTATCCTAGCTTTAACTGTCAGCCAGTGTAAGTTACGCAAATGTTGCCTAACACTGGAGCGCTTAGGAAGGTCCAGTAGAAGACGAGCGGCAGCATTCTGAACAACCTGTAATTTGTCCAAAAGGTAACACGGCAGCCCGACGTAAAGTGCATTCGCATAATCTATGCGAGAGGTAACCAGAGCACGGATAACCGTTTCTTTAGCAAAGAGAGGCAATAACGGCAAGAATCTGCGGAGGAGTTTTAAAATACCAAAGCAGGTGCCAGTGAGTTTGCCAATCTGGTTACCGAAACTGAGTTTCTCATCAAACCAGATGCCAACATTTTTCACAGGATGGTCAGAAGGAGAAGGACAGGGGGATTCAGTCGGCCAGAAATGATGCCAAAACAATGGGGGAAACTCCCCAAAGAAAAGAATGTCGGTTTTGTCTGCGTTACATTTTAACTGAGCCGACACAAGCCAGCTAAATACCGCAGACAGGCAAACCTTGACATGAGATGTGGCGGCCTCGTGTTTTTTCCAGGTAAACAAAAGTTGCGTATCATCGGCGTAGGCAACCACTTTGGCACCCAGGTCCTCAGCCAGCTGAATAAGAGGGGTTATATAGAGATTAAATAGCAGAGGACTAAGAATAGACCCCTGAGGAACCCCTGTCAGCAAAGCTTGAGGTGTAGACACAAAAGGGGGGATCCAAACTTGTGGAGTTCTGTTTTCCAAGAAGGATTTTAACCACTCCCAAGCTGTACCGATGATGCCCAACTTCTGTAGACGGGCAAGGAGAAGTGAATGGGGGACAGTATTAAAAGCGGCCGAGAGGTTCAGCAGAACCAAGACGGCCCTGCCCCCAGCATCCAAAGTCTCACGGATAGCCTCCGCTACTTCCACAAGGGCAGACTCAGTGCTGTATGTGGCCCTGAAACCCGATTGGGCAGGGTGGAGAAGGCCTTGCTGTTCAATGAAGGATGTGAGCTGCTTGTTGACCATTTTTTCACAAACTTTAGAAATAGCAGGAAGCAGAGAGATGGGGCGATAACTGGAAGGAAGATGGGGATCCAGAGTAGATTTTTTTATGAGAGGGACAAGCAGCGCCTGTTTCCAGTCAGTAGGAACGAGAGCAAGTGAAAGTGAGGTATTAATCAACTGATTCAAAAATGGATTGACAACAGCAGCAGCTGTAGCCATAAGTTTCGCAGGGCAAGGATCATGAGGGGAGCCCGATTTGAGGCAAGATAAGGCAGCCAGGGAGTCCGGCAGAGATACAAATTCAAAAGCAGAAAAGGTAACACAGGTAGTGGAGCCAGATAGATAATCAGGGGACAGCTGAGAAGGCTGGCTATCAGAGTTTTGAAAATGAGATTGCAATGCCCTGACCTTATTGATAAAAAAATTAGAAAGTTCTTCACACCACTTGAGAGAAGGGGTGTGGGCCGCGTTCATTGCATTGGGAGAAATGAAACTTTTTACAATGCTAAACAACTCTTTAACATTATTACTAGACTGGGCAATACGGTCAGTGTAATAGGTCCGCTTGGCCAATCTAATGGCCACATAGTAAGCCTTTTGGGCCATTTTCAATTTGGTCTTGGCCTCAGAGCCATAGTCTTGTCTCCATTTTCTTTCCAGCCTTTTACAATGCTGCTTCAGAATTTTGAGCTGGGGCGAGAACCATGGTTTAGGCAGTGGGCCATTATGGTGTCTGGGGTTGACTTGTCGAGTGAGATCGATCACCACCTTCTCAATCCAACTGTTAAAATGGGAAGCGCAAGAACAAGATCAGCGGGGAGCGATGGCGGACATTCTGCTAAAGCTAGACAGAATGCAGCAGGCTCTATTTTAGGGGGCGCCCTTCCCCGGTCATTAAAGCGAGGTCTGAGAGAAGGATGACCTTTAGAAATCTGCCAGGAAAAAGGAATCAAATAATGGTCAGACCAAGTGACTGGTAGAGGGGGAGACAGTATCAGAGGCAAACTAGAACAAATTACATCAAGCGTGTGACCACCGCAGTGAGTCAGGGAAGACACATATTGTTGGAGTGAAGACGATTGTATCACAGCTAGAAAGTCATGTGTGTCACTCCCATTGATGTTATCGATGTGGATGTTACAGTCACCAAGAAGAAGAAAGTGCGAATATCGCAAGGCCCTGGGCATGGTCCAGTCGGCAAGCAGTTTGGGACAGGGACCAACAGGTCCAGGGAGGCGATATAGCAGTATCCCACCCAAGCAGTAGTGAGGGGAAATTTTAATGCAAAAGTCGAGGGCTTCAGTGTCAGAGGAATCAGTCAGTTCACTGCATTGACATTCCCACTCTTCCCTCACAATCAGGGCAACACCCCCGCCCCGCCCCGCCCCACTTTGCGGTCGGCTCTAAATATTTTAAACCCATTAGGGATAGCCATCTCCACAACAGGATTGGAGAAAGGGCTAAACCAGGTTTCGGTAACAAAGAGCAGGTCCAAAGACTCATCGATAAGCAGATCAAAAATATCCTGATAATGCTTAGGAATGGAACGGGCATTAATAAGCACGGCCTTAATATCACGTAGCCCAATCCTACCCTCCGACTCACCCAAAGAGGCAGGGGGGAGCCGAGGGAATTCAAGTCCACACTTATCACAGATGTACTTATTGTCCACCGCAGCATCCCATCTCCTGCATTCCCCACAACTATTAAGGTTAAGGGATAGCAGCTCAGGACCATCGTACCTCAAAGTTTCAACACTGGTATCAGCCCGAAAACTGGCATAGTAACTGGCGCCTGGCGCTTCCGGGACGCTGACGGGCGCAGACGGACTTGCCTTAGGTGCGCCTTTGGCGCGCCAGCGGCGCGCACGCGCAGTGCGCATTCTTTAAACCCCCACCCTCAAGAAGCACTAGAGCACGCACTGAGCAAAATGGCGTCTCTAGTCTGGCACAACCAGGAAGTGGGAGCCCCAAGGGAGAAATGAGGTCGAGTGGCGCGTAGAGCCGCCGAAGGTACCACATTCAATTTGTTAAAACACAAGTTTTCAAATTTTAAAAAGCACAGTAAAAACACTGTAAGCACAGAAAAGATTAAAATGCAGCAGCCGAAGGTGCGTTAGGTATAAAATGCTAAGGTGCAATGAGCTCTAGGCGAGAGACGCTCAAGCAGTGCGCATTTTTAAACCCCCACCCTCAAGAAGCACTAGAGCACGCACTGAGCAAAATGGCGTCTCTAGTCTGGCACAACCAGGAAGTGGGAGCCCCAAGGGAGAAATGAGGTCGAGCGGCGCGTAGAGCCAAAGTGTTCAGAGTTATAAATCTCACTCAAGGGGTGGGAAAGTAGGCTTTCCAATGTGTGGTTAGCCGTGGAAGTTTGTCAGCATTTGCAAATTTCTCTCCTTCTCTATTCCATGCTGACAAGGGTCGGATTTTCATAAACTGGCATAAATTCCTCCCCAGGGTTTGAAGGGGTATGGATCACCCCCAATTGGGTGGAGGTGAGCAGGAAAAGGCTTCTCCATGGCATTGGCGGCCCTCACTATTTTCAACAGATGCTGCACTTAGGCTGGGATTGCACAATGTGACATCAATTACATAATTATTTAGGTAGTGGTTAGATGGCCCCAAATGACAATGACCTTCTAGGCATAGCCTACATCTCAATACATCGAAAAGAAAGAATCAACCCAAAACCCAGGTCCCCGAGTGAGAGCAGCAGGACCATCAGGATGCTAGTGTGAAAAATCACCTTAGTAAGAACAGTGTTAGGTCTGGCATATTCACTAACTCATCCATCTCCTCTATTAATGAGCTAAGCACCTGCTCCAAAGATCTCTCTAAGATAAACATATCACTCATGTCTTATGCGGAAATTTTCTGTGAGCGATAAAAGCTTGCACTAATCTGTCTAGCTGGATCTTTTCTATAGATAATAAAACATTTCACTTGCTGCATTCTTAGAGAGAGTGAAGCTTGCTTTGCTCCAGCCATGCTTTACCTGTTCTGTCAGGAAGCAAACAGCTGCCCTACTGCTGCCCAATTTGTATGTGTCTTGTAATGGTGAAGCATTTCACTACTACTGCTCTAGCTGTGCCTGTCCTCTGAAGGAGGGAATCTTGCAGTGTTTCTGCCCAACGTGTAACTGTTCTTTGAAGAAGGGGTGCTTCTACTTCTGTTGCCCCATATTATCAAAAAACAAAGGTGATATTGAATAAACTTATCACATGCTCAATGAACCAGGGACTGTTTCACGACATTTGATATACCTATGGTCCTTAAAAAAGCACAAGACCCCGTAGGGGCAACATGAGAGTGCCGAAACATGTCGATGAAAAAGAGAAAAAGGTACGGTAGCTCAACCCTCCTGTTTTTAATCTTGTGGTAAGGGAACACCAATAAAAACATTGTTAGCTCACCCATACACATTTTAATATAGTTTTGACAGTTTAAATAAGGTTGAACATCAATGGTTTTATAAGGGGCATAAACTCACCCAAACTAGTGTATCCATAACTAGGAGACTCTATAACCAGTGGAGCGTAGTACTTTCAGAAGCTTACTAGTGCTAGATTTGGAAACCACTGATGAAGCATACCACACTGGTAGGAAAGGGTTCATCATCCACCTAAATGAGAATATGAATGTATACTAATTTGGTAAGAGGGGTTGGCTATTTCTTCCAAGTGTTTTGTACTTCCTGTATGGTTATATTTGTTTACAGTGAGTGTCAACAGTCCTTTAACTCCTCCTACTCCCTCCTTAGGCCCAAATTGACAAAAATTTCACCAAACTCAGTGAAGCATACAAAGTTGCTGCACTGTGTTGCCTGAGACGGAGAGACCGGGACAGCACCATATCTTCGAAGATATAGCACTGCTCTGTTCTCTCCCTAGTACAGGCACACAATAAGACTGACTAGTGCCACACACACTTTTGAACGATAGTGCAAATGTGTCTGCATCATGTCTATCATAGGTTTGTATGTGAAGGGTACCCTTACAGTACAAAATACTATGCCTGGACGAACTTTAAAACTTTTCCCACTTTAAATGTGTGCTGTGTAGTACAGAATACATGCAAAGTCCGAAAAGTATTGAGAAATAAAAGCATGTATCATTTTTACGCCTGCCTCAAAGAAGTGTTGTCTTTTGGTGCAAAACTCTGTCTAATATTGTTAGTGGATAGGGTTTTGTATCAAAATCTATCGGTGGTTGCATAGGAACACTCATGTACCACCCATAAAATGCTCCATTGACGTAAAGTAATTGTAATTTGTTAGACCTGTCAGCCTTAGGGTGATCTTCCCCCAAACCTATTGCCTTCCTCCTCCATTTGTGGCCAATCTCGTTTTTGTTGGTCTTAGGACTCCGTGCACTTTACCACTGCTAATCAGTGCTAAAGTGCATGTGCTCCCTCCTTAAAACATGGTGACTGTGGCTTATCCCCAATTGGCATATTTAATTTACTTGTAAGTCCCTAGTAAAGTGGCACGACGTGCCCAGGGCCTGTAAATTAAATGCTTCTAGTGGGCCTGCAGCACTGATTGTGCCACCCACTTAAGTAGCCCTTTAAACATGTCTTAAGCCTGCCATTGTAGTCTATGTGTGCAGTTTTAAACTGCATTTCCACCTGCAAAATAAACCATTTGCCAGGCCCAAACTTTCCTTTTTGATACACAGAAGTCACCTCTAGGGTAGGCCCTGGACAGCTCAGAGGGCAGGGTGCAGTGTATTTGAAAGGTTGAACATGTACTTTTAAGTTTTACATGTCCTGATAGTGAAAAACTCTTAAATTCTTTTTTCACTACTGCAAGGCCTACCTCTCCCGTAGACTAACATTGGAGTTACCATATTACATTTAATAAGCTGTAATTCCCAAATGGGAACAGGTAACCAGCTTAAATTTGGTGTCTTTGGAATTGTAATGAAAAACATATGGTGAAGTTGGTTTCCAAATGACAATTTTTTTTAAAAAATGACACTTTTAGAAAGTTGGCCTTTTCCTGCCTTAGCCATTTAGGGCCAGATGTACGACCATTGTGATTTGCAACTCGCAAATTGCGAGTCGCAATTTGCGAGTCGCAAATCACAATGTACAACAGTGTCTCAGACACTGTTTGCGATTCCCAATGGGGTCGCAAATTGCATGCCTCATGAATATTAATGAGGCACTCGCAATTTGCGAACCCCATTAGGAATGGCTGGCCCTCCCAGGTATGGTGGCCTGCTGGGCTCAGCAGGCCTCCATGTCTGGGACTGCTTTTAAATAAAGCAGTTTTTTTTTTTGTTTTTTTTAAATGCATCCCGTTTTCCTTAAAGGAAAACGGGATGCATTTAAAAAAAGAAAAATGAAACGTTTTAGTTTCATTTTTTAAGGGCAGGTAGTGGTCCCTGGGACCACTACCTGCCCCTAAAAAAATAATTTTCCCCTGCATTCACAAAGGGGAAGGGGTCCCCTGGGGACCCCTTCCCGTTTGCAAGTGCTTTACCACCCTCCTGAGAAGGGTGGTAAACAGTCTTACATAGGGTTCAGACTCGCTATTGGGAAGTGTTAGAAATGGGATCTCTGGTTGGCTAAGGCTTGCGCCAAAGCCAGGCAGAGACCACCACTCTAGTCAGGGCGAGGGAGTTACACGCCGACGATAACCCCTGCTCACCCCCTTGGTAGCTTGGCACGAGCAGTCAGGCTTATCCCGGAGGCAATGTGTAAAGCGTTTGCGCAGCACACTCACACAGCAGCAACACACTAGGCACACCACAAAAGGAACTCCACACAAGGTTATATAAAAAATAGCCTTTGTATTATCATAAATACCTTAGAAACATAATCACATAATATACAGTGTGCCAACTGGCACTAGGCAATATTCACAGGGGAATTATATACAGGACCAGGCCAATCGGGCCACGGTCAGAACCATCAGATCAGGTAAATAAATGCAAATAATAAATGTAGCGCACAACCAGTAATTACTGGTACAGGTAGGAACTTAGCACGAGATCCTGTAACATACAAGATGGGACACCTACATCACATTAGGCGTAAATCACATGAGGCAATAGGCCTCGTAAGCATAAACACAGTGTGCCCCAATCGGGGCACAACGCACTGACACTGGCCCCAGGCCAACTGGCCTCTCACCGGGGCTCAAATGCCCTATGTCCCCAGAGTCAGGGCGCTGCCTAGGCAGCAGGAGTCAAGGGTGCGCAATTGCGCAAGCCTAAACGTGGCAGCTGCCCACTACTTGCTGGGCAGCTGTGAAAATGAACACGGGCACCGGCGTGCCCCCTGAGCCCCTCTCTGGGACTCGCAATTTAAAAATGAAACTGTCCCCCACGGTTGCAGCTGCCTGCTCTCTTGCAGGCCAGCTGAGAATCAGGCAACCAGAAAACAAGCACTGCCACTCGGCGCGCCGGGGAAGCCCCACCTGGGACCCCTAAATTACTGCTGCCCAGCGTTGCAGCTGCCCACTATCAGGTGGGGCAGCTGGGAAAAGAAACGTGGGCACCGACCAGCACCAACAAGGCGCACGGTGGAGTCCCGCTCGGGGACTCTGAAGTTAAGCAACAATGCCCAAACCGTTGCAGCGGCCCGCAACTGCGGTGCTGCTGTGTAGCACCAAAAGAGCACTGGCACTTCTGGGACCACCCTTGGCCCCACTCACCGGGATTCCTCTGGACTCCTCGAGTCGGGACAGCAACTCCGCTCTTCTTGCTGGCTTCAGCCCCACTCACCGGGCTTCTCCTGACACGGGGGCCGTCTTCTGAACTTCTCCCTCGCTGGGGAACTCCTCTCGGTTCCCGGCAATCTCCGTGGCCTTCCTCTGCTCGCAGGAGGCGGGGTAGGCTCCCGCCCTCCTTCCAGCACTTCCGCTCTGGCCTTGCTTCCTCCGGCCGGTACCGCGGGGCTCTCCCACGCTCACGGGAGCCCCGCACGGACTTCCGGCAACCAGCGGTAGGCCCCGCCCACAACCAGGCAAAGCCGCCTGGCTTCCGGGTCGCTCCCGGAGCGGCGGCCTCTCTTCAGTGCGGCAAAGTGCGGGGTGGGCTCCCGCTTCGAAGGTATCACTGCGGGGTGGGCTCCCGTAAAAAGACACCAAAATGCGGGGTAGGCACCCGCTTTTGTAAATGCATGAGAGCGGGGTGGGCTCCCGCTCCGATCGGTAAAAATGCGGGGTGGGCACCCGCTGTTCAAAACGTGCGCATAAGCGGGGTGGGCACCCGCCAGTAAGCACCAAATGCTGTCTCCCAGCAGCTCGGGGGAATCCTTACGCCGGGATTCCCTCTAGATCATCACGCAGCACAGCGCTGCAGAGCCAAACAGTAATGCTCCTCTTTTCCCAACAGTAAAGGCAAAGCGCTCACAAGGCGCTAGAGTCCAAAGTCCAGGGCAAAGTTCAGGAGGCACAAGGCTGGGCCCAGGCAGGCCAGCACACAGGGCCCTCCAGCAGGGAGGCAGTCCTCGTGGCGGTTCCTCCTGGAGCCCAGCAGCAGCAGGCCCCCCTCAAGTCAGGAACAGAACAGAACAGAACATTTTCATGGGGTCACAGCCCCTTCTTTTATACACATGTCCCCTTTGTCTGTAGTGGCACTGGGCTGGGGAAACCAGATGCAACTGGTTTGGGGAGCTTTGGAGCACTTTGTTTTGCTCAGCTCCTCTCTCCTTTCACAGGACAGGCTAGGGACATCAGACGCACCACAGGGGGTGGAGCCAGCATTGTGGAGGGAAGGCACAGCCCTATTCAGGTCCCAGGTGCAACTCCTCCCTCCCATCTAGATGCAGATCTCCCTATTCACCACTGCGCTGACTCACCCTGCCCCTCCTGGAGCCACACACCTCCCAGCCCCTGTCACTCACAAAGCCAGACATGCAATTCACATCAGGCAGGCAGACACAGAGCACACATAAATGCCAACTTCTAAAAGTGGCATTTCTACACCAGTCATAATAAATCTGCGCACACCATTGCGCAGCATTTATTCTCACGAGTTCGCACATACTAAACTCGCCCCTGCACTCCTCTCACACCAGGAATTACCATGGACACACATATCCCCCATGCATTCCTATGGGAGGGCAGGCCAATCTCACCACACGCACTCAGAGTGCGCACGCACTTTACACTGGGACCCAGTGCTAAAGTGCGCTGATGCCAAACTACTAATATCAGGTCACATTAACAGGCAAAAAGTTTAGGGGTGAACCTGCCAAAAGGGCCAAGTCCAACACAACCCCCTTCCAGCCAAAACGCAGGGCAGACCAATCACCACCGTGATGGGCTTCCCTGCTTGGGGCGATAGAACACGGACGCGGGCCCGCAACTGCAGGGACACCCTCCTGTTCTACGCCACGGTGAACCCATGTGGTTCCTTCTGAAAAAGCTGTCTAGACCAACTGGGCTACCCCACTGGTACTCCCTAGCTGTCCGCGGCCAGGACCAGGCCCTAGGCCACCCAGATGCCACTGGTCCTTGCCCATTCACAGAGTGGGGGGTAGTAACCCCTGGCACATAGTAGCCATTCTCCACTCTTCCCCTCATCAGGGCAGGTCTAGACTGCCACTGATCCTCCAGCCTAGGGTCTGCACCCTCAGGCGGACCAGGAAGTCACGGGTGAGGCTCTCCTCCCCCTACCTCTTCTTCTAGGGCTCCGCACTCTCCTCCTTGGAGAGGCACCCTCAGAACACAACTCTCCCACCAGTTCAGGACCTCTCTCCAAGAACTGGTCTCCCAACCTAGGGTTTAACCCCTCAGGTTGCACCGGGGTCAGAGGCGAGGACTCCCACCCTCTGCACCCCCTTCCAGAGTTCTGCACCCTCCCAACTGGAGCGGTACCCCTGGAAGATGAACCGGTCAGGACACTGATTACAGATGTCCCTTCCTCCAGATCAGGCGGATCCTGAACCTGGCCTCCCAACCTTGGGGCTGAACCCCACGGCTGAGCATTTGCCTGGCACACCAGGACTTCCGGGGCGCACACAGCAGCCCCCGAGGGTAACACATGACTCATGTGTTGCGTGACAGTCTGCGTGGCGCAGACCTCCCGACCCTGTCCATCTGACAGTGCGCAGAGATCCCCCACGACAGAAGTGGTGTCACCATGGTCACTTCTAGGAGACTCAGCCCTTCTGGCTGGCCCCTGACCCACTGGTTCTTCCACTGGGGAACACATCCCCCTCTCACCCCTCAATCCGGACTTCTGTACCCTCCCAACTGGAGCGGCACTGCCAGACACCAGAACCACTGGAGCTCTATTTACAGACGCTCCAGGTTCTCCAGACACTAGGAGATCCTCCTCAAATGGACTAACAGGACAGCCTAGGCTCCCAACCTGGTGTTCCCTGAAGAAACCATCCAGGCTCTGAGACTGGGTTTCGGGCACCTGGGGACACTCAGTCCCACACTCACTCCTACTCCACTGAGACAGGACGTGAGCCCCTACACCCCTCCCACTACACTGGGACCTAGCTGGGCTACACTGAACCTCTTCCCCCATACAGGACGGGAAGATACCTGAGCCACTACTTTTGGGATCACTCCCCAATGCCTCTTCAGAACCTTGGGCCTCCACCCAGAGGTCTGCTTCCTCTGCAAGATCCCATGGATCAGGGTGCCCACACTCCAACAGGTGTTGGCGCAACCCTGGAAAACAACAACTGAGCAGGTGCTCTCTAATAACCAGATTGAACAGTCCTTCAAAATCCTGTTCCGTGGCACACTCTACCCAGTCAACCAGTGCATCATGACAGTCATCCAAAAACCTCTCCCAAGACTGGTGAGACAGTTTCCTACTGCCCCTGAACTTCAACCTGTACTCCTCTGCCTGGGAGCCAAGTACCATATTCTGGGAACTGGGAATGGGACTTCCTGCACTGGACTCCATATTGCTGCCACCACTGGACTCCACCCTCACTGGGGAATCCAGAAAACTAAAACTGCCCTCAGGAGATAATCTACCCTCCCGAGCTAATTTCTCCCTGGCGAAGGCCCTCTCAGGCTCCGCCATCCTCTCCTGCGCTAAGACCCTCTCGGTCTCTAGCCTTTTCTCCTCCATACTCAGCTGCGCTATCTCCTTGGTATGCTCTAACCTGAGCTTCTCCAAAGCCAGCTGATGCTCCCTTTCTTCCCTCCTATCCACCCACTCCTCTGGGGACAGGAAAAGGGATGGGGCACTGCCCCCGACACTGGACCCAGCAAGGGACTCCCTATCCATGGGGTCCTCACTATCTACTGGCGTCCCGGTCCTGTCACTTTCTTCCTCCTCTTCAGACTCCTCAGGGCCCCCTCAGACCCACCACCCTCTTGGCGTGCGGCCAGGGCCCTCTTCTCCTCATTGCGCTCACAGTCCCATTCATCCTTTTGCCATTGGATCAGGTTGTCCCTCAGTTTTGACTGGGTGTCTGACCCACTCACTGCTATGTCTCTCTCCTTACAGAAGTCCACCAACTCCCACATGCTGTATCTAAACAGACCACAAAAATTAAAAGCAGACTCCATTTTGGCAGGACGCTCAGGGACACGTGCAACACAGGAGACCTAGGTGTCTGAGCTGAAGCAAGAGTATACACTTTACAAATGACACTTTTAGGAGAAGAATTAAAACAAAACTCAGAACAATAATCCCCACACACGTGATTATCTAAATGTAGAGTTTGTAGTGCAACCAGTTGTCGCTGTGGTACTACGCAAACGCAAGTCCTATCCTCACCGCTGCCAACCAATGTTAGAAATGGGATCTCTGGTTGGCTAAGGCTTGCGCCAAAGCCAGGCAGAGACCACCACTCTAGTCAGGGCGAGGGAGTTACACGCCGACGATAACCCCTGCTCACCCCTTGGTAGCTTGGCACGAGCAGTCAGGCTTATCCCGGAGGCAATGTGTAAAGCGTTTGCGCAGCACACTCACACAGCAGCAACACACTAGGCACACCACAAAAGGAACTCCACACAAGGTTATATAAAAATAGCCTTTGTATTATCATAAATACCTTAGAAACATAATCACATAATATACAGTGTGCCAACTGGCACTAGGCAATATTCACAGGGGAATTATATACAGGACCAGGCCAATCGGGCCACGGTCAGAACCATCAGATCAGGTAAATAAATGCAAATAATAAATGTAGCGCACAACCAGTAATTACTGGTACAGGTAGGAACTTAGCACGAGATCCTGTAACATACAAGATGGGACACCTACATCACATTAGGCGTAAATCACATGAGGCAATAGGCCTCGTAAGCATAAACACAGTGTGCCCCAATCGGGGGCACAACGCACTGACACTGGCCCCAGGCCAACTGGCCTCTCACCGGGGCTCAAATGCCCTATGTCCCCAGAGTCAGGGCGCTGCCTAGGCAGCAGGAGTCAAGGGTGCGCAACTGCGCAAGCCTAAACGTGGCAGCTGCCCACTACTTGCTGGGCAGCTGTGAAAATGAACACGGGCACCGGCGTGCCCCCTGAACCCCTCTCTGGGACTCGCAATTTAAAAATGAAACTGTCCCCCACGGTTGCAGCTGCCTGCTCTCTTGCAGGGCAGCTGAGAATCAGGCAACCAGAAAACAAGCACTGCCACTCGGCGCGCCGGGGAAGCCCCACCTGGGACCCCTAAATTACTGCTGCCCAGCATTGCAGCTGCCCACTATCAGGTGGGGCAGCTGGGAAAAGAAACGTGGGCACCGACCAGCACCAACAAGGCGCACGGTGGAGTCCCGCTCGGGGACTCTGAAGTTAAGCAACAATGCCCAAACCGTTGCAGCGGCCCGCAACTGCGGTGCTGCTGTGTAGCACCAAAAGAGCACTGGCACTTCTGGGACCACCCTTGGCCCCACTCACCGGGATTCCTCTGGACTCCTCGAGTCGGGACAGCAACTCCGCTCTTCTTGCTGGCTTCAGCCCCACTCACCGGGCTTCTCCTGACACGGGCGCCGTCTTCTGAACTTCTCCCTCGCTGGGGAACTCCTCTCGGTTCCCGGCAATCTCCGTGGCCTTCCTCTGCTCACAGGAGGCGGGGTAGGCTCCCGCCCTCCTTCCAGCACTTCCGCTCTGGCCTTGCTTCCTCCGGCCGGTACCGCGGGGCTCTCCCACGCTCACGGGAGCCCCGCACGGACTTCCGGCAACCAGCGGTAGGCCCCGCCCACAACCAGGCAAGGTCGCCTGGCTTCCGGGTCGCTCCCGGAGCGGCGGCCTCTCTTCAGTGCGGCAAAGTGCGGGGTGGGCTCCCGCTCGAAGGTATCACTGCGGGGTGGGCTCCCGTAAAAGACACCAAAATGCGGGGTAGGCACCCGCTTTTAAAATGCATGAGAGCGGGGTGGGCTCCCGCTCCGATCGGTAAAAATGCGGGGTGGGCACCCGCTGTTCAAAACGTGCGCATAAGCGGGGTGGGCACCCGCCAGTAAGCACCAAATGCTGTCTCCCAGCAGCTCGGGGAATCCTTACGCCGGGATTCCCTCTAGATCATCACGCAGCACAGCGCTGCAGAGCCAAACAGTAATGCTCCTCTTTTCCCAACAGTAAAGGCAAAGCGCTCACAAGGCGCTAGAGTCCAAAGTCCAGGGCAAAGTTCAGGAGGCACAAGGCTGGGCCCAGGCAGGCCAGCACACAGGGCCCTCCAGCAGGGAGGCAGTCCCTCGTGGCGGTTCCTCCTGGAGCCCAGCAGCAGCAGGCCCCCCCCTCAAGTCAGGAACAGAACAGAACATTTTCATGGGGTCACAGCCCCTTCTTTTATACACATGTCCCCTTTGTCTGTAGTGGCACTGGGCTGGGGAAACCAGATGCAACTGGTTTGGGGGAGCTTTGGAGCACTTTGTTTTGCTCAGCTCCTCTCTCCTTTCACAGGACAGGCTAGGGACATCAGACGCATCCACAGGGGGTGGAGCCAGCATTGTGGAGGGAAGGCACAGCCCTATTCAGGTCCCAGGTGCAACTCCTCCCTCCCATCTAGATGCAGATCTCCCTATTCACCACTGCGCTGACTCACCCTGCCCCTCCTGGAGCCACACACACCTCCCAGCCCCTGTCACTCACAAAGCCAGACATGCAATTCACATCAGGCAGGCAGACACAGAGCACACATAAATGCCAACTTCTAAAAGTGGCATTTCTACACCAGTCATAATAAATCTGCGCACACCATTGCGCAGCATTTATTCTCACGAGTTCGCACATACTAAACTCGCCCCTGCACTCCTCTCACACCAGGAATTACCATGGACACACATATCCCCCATGCATTCCTATGGGAGGGCAGGCCAATCTCACCACACGCACTCAGAGTGCGCACGCACTTTACACTGGGACCCAGTGCTAAAGTGCGCTGATGCCAAACTACTAATATCAGGTCACATTAACAGGCAAAAAGTTTAGGGGTGAACCTGCCAAAAGGGCCAAGTCCAACAGGAAGGGACGCCCTTGGAACGCCCCTTCCTAATAGCGAGTCGCTAATCCTATTTAGCGAGTCGCAAATCATTTGCGACTCGCTAAATAGGGTTAGTACATGGGCCATTTGTTTTTTGCATGCGCAAACGGGTCGCAAACCTGTTTGCGCATGCAAAAAACGGTCGTACATCTGGCCCTTAGTGCCTGTAACCTGTCCTGTTCCTGGGTCACATGACTGGGTGTAGCTGACAGCTGGGCTTTGTGTATTGACCTTAGACAGTCACACACAATAGAGAGCTTAGGTGTGCCTGTATGGGCCATCACTGGCAGGATGGGAGGGCGGAGCCGAGCACAGCCCTACTTACACTTGAATAGGCTGGGTCCTGCCTCCACACAAAGGGCTGCATACCCCTTGTAGTTAGTTTGGAGCCAGTATAGGAAAGGCAGGGTGCCTGTGGATCTCAAAGGGAACCCTCTAGAAGCTTCTCCCCCACAATTGGGTATAAATAGTGGATCTCAGACAACAATTCTTCAGTACACTTCTTTTTAAAAAAATCTTTTTTATTAAACAAGCTCAAGATAAATACATACTTTTCATAATTATTCATGCATGTCGGTACAGTTGTCAAATTTGTGAAACATTTGTTGGATGCATAAGCATTATACACGCAAAAGTGTAACACTCACTAGTAGGCACCTCAACTCCCTCTGTATTTGCGCCATTGCGACCAGACCTTCTCCCACTTCTTAATGCAGCCCCTGCTATTGTACACAGTTTCTTCTGCTCGCTGGCACCAATCCAAATCCTTCCCCCAGTCCGCCGCTAATGGTGGCTGGGGCGCTCCCCACAGTCTAGCAATATTTCGCTTTGCAACGCCCGCCGCAAGTGTCAACCAGATAGTAATATATTTGGGTCATTCTAATTCCCCCTTAATCAACAGGAGCAGCTCCTTTGCATCCAGTGTGACCTCCACATTCGCTACTTTTGCCATTACTTCTGTAATCTCCCGCCAAAAGGGCACAATCTTGGGACATTCCCGTAGGATATGGACGAATGAACCTTCCCGCTGGCAGCCCCTGGAGCAAAGCGGCGTCAGCGCTCTCCCCCATTTAAACAGTTTGGTGCGAGGATAGTATGTACGATGTAGCACTTTACGCTGTACCAGCCGGAATCTTGACCGTATCGCTATTTCTCTAGGGCCCTGGAGCGCCTCCGTCCACTCCTCGTCATCTATATTGCCCAAGTCCTCAACCCAGGCTGCTCTAAGGGCTATCAGAGGGTCTGGTTTGTTGTTTATAAGCTTACAGTAAATTGTGGATGTGGATTTCTCAAGGATGGGGTCCGCCAGAAGTCTGTCCTCTAGGGGGGAATGATCTGGAAGGGTCTCGCCTCGCTGTATATGGTTTCGCAAGGCATGCATGAGTCTCAAGTATGAGAATCTTTGAGTCGGGGTCAGGCTGTATTCCTGCTGCAGGCCTTCAAACGGTAAAGGTGCTCCATTCCGCCATACGTCTCCTAACTTTTCTATTTCTATTGTCTGCCAGCTTTTGAGGCCACTCAATGCCACTACTTCTGTCAAATGGTCCCCTACCCACAGAGGTGTCATGCTTGTTAACCTGTCCTGCCATCCCAGTATTTTGTTTGCTTCCTTCCAACATGCCACCACTGTTGCGGTGTGTCTAGGCCATGTGAGGCACTCCTTCCCAACGTAGATAAGTGACTCGCAGCTCCCCCCGCCATTGCTTCTCTATCTACTCTATAGGTCGGCTCGTTTCTATCCGCGAACACCCAATCATTTATGACCAATAGTTGTGAGGCTAGGTAGTATAGCTTTATATCTGGAACCGCGAGTCCACCGTCGTAAAGTCCTCTCTGCAGCTTACTCATAGCTATTCTAGGTGCGCCTCTCTGCCACAACAATGTCCGGACATCCTGCGCCATTCGCCCGAAGATCGCTGAGGGGATTGGATAGGGGGAATTCTGCATGATATATAGGAGACGCGGCAGTGACATCATCTTGTATAACGCCGCTCTGCCCATCAACGACAACGGCAGGGCTCCCCAGTGTCGTATATCTGTATGGAGCCTCTCTATTAGGGGAGTGAGATTCCTCGCCTGAAATGCCTGGTGATCTCGGGTAATATACACTCCTAAGTATTTAAAGCCATCTGTTACTATCGGGGCTTCGCATTTCGCTTGCAACCGCGGGGGAGGGCCGGACATAGGGAAGATCACCGACTTGGCCCAATTTATGGAGAAACCCGAGTAGCTGCCGGTTCTAATATATGCAGCACTCACGCTATCGAGTAGTAGGGTCGTGCAAGATATAGGAGTATATCGTCGGCATACAACGATATCCGCTCCTCCCAACCCCTCAGCGTTACTATGCCCCAGATCATCGGATCCGTTCTGACCCAATGCGCCAGCGGCTCTAGAGTCAGAGCGAACAATAGGGGCGACAGCCCTGTCTCTCCTCACCTGGAACGGTCTGGACACCACCCCGTTGACCCGGACATGAGCAAGCTGGCCACAGTATAACAACCTCACCCAACTGCAGAAGGTGGGACCGAAACCCAATTTAGTGAGGACTGCGAACAAGTAAGGCCACTCTATACTGTCGAAGGCCATGGAGGCGGCGTCAAGTGCCATCAATGCCGTCTGCTGTCAGGCTGGGTCTTTAGTCAGATGGAGGACGCCATAAAGCCTTCGTAGGTTGTGGCGAGTGCTTCTGAGTGGCATGAATCCAGATTGGTCTACATGTACAATAGTTGTTATGATGGGCATTACCCGGTGGGCCAAAACTTTGGCCAGGACGTTTGTCTCCACATTAAGCAGAGAGATTGGATGGTATTTTCACAAATCATCCTGGCCTACAGTTCACAGGCCTCCTGCCTCTCGTGTGGTCAGATCATGCTGCCGTCCAATTTGAGTTAACATATAGGACTGGACGGATAAGTGGTCCCCACCCGAAAGGTCAAATAATAACTAGAGCCTGGAATAAAATCGAGGGGACCGATTTGCAGGAGCTTCTCACCTCCACGGCCGAACATGCTCTAGGGGGAGTGGAAGAGGCCGCCATGGCATATACAAAATGGCTGGAGAAAGCTTGTGATAAATTGGCCCCCCCAAAATCTTTCTTCCCTAAAAGAGCACAACCGTCTGCTCCATGGTATACAGAAGACTTGAGAAATTACAAATTTATTTGCAAACGTTTAGAGCGAACCTGGAGGAAAAGCTACCAAGAAGAAGATAAAAAACTCTACAAAATGGGTTTGAAGAAGTATAAACAGCTTCTCTTCTCAGCTAAACAGGAGTTCTACGTGGCCCGTATTGATCTAGCAAAAAATTCAACAAAAGAACTATTTAGAACTGTTTCTAGTCTGGCCACTCCACGCCCGGCCACAGTTGAATCAAGTCCAGATATGTGTGAGGAGATAGCCAAATTCTTCCTGACTAAAGTGGAAACTATCTTCTCAGCTTTTCGTGGACCAAAAAATACCACACGGTCTTCGGCAAGCGACAAACCGAAGCTCATAAAAGCCCCCTCTGATACTCTAGACACTTTCTCACCAGTATCCCCGGACTGTTTTGAGAAACTGCTCTTGGCTGCTAAATCAGGCTCTCCCGATGATCCTTGCCCGGTGGCAGTGGCCAAACTGGCCCCGGGTCCTATTGCTCGATCATTGTCTTCTATTTTTAAGAGCATGTGCGAAACAGGAGATTTCCCCACCTGCTGGAAAGTGGCTTCAATATTGCCCCTTTTAAAGAAACCAAGCTTGGATCCTAAGGATCCTAATAATTTCCGCCCGATCTCGCGTCTTCCGCTTCCAGCCAAGCTGATTGAAAAAATGTTGAATACTCAACTCAGCTCCTTCTTGGCTGCAACACAAGCCTTGGACCCCTCCCAGTACGGTTTCAGAGGGGGACATAGCACCGAGTCGGCTCTCATTAAGGCCACGGAGGAGATTAGAGAGGCAGTGGATCGGGCGGGAGGGCAGCCCTGATCCTGTTGGATCTGTCCGCGGCCTTTGACACGGTCCATCATGGTATTCTGATGGACCGCTTAAAGGAATGTGGGATACAATCTAAAGCATGGGCTCTGTTGAGCGCTTTTTTATCCGGCAGAGGACAAACGGTTGCACTGGGTGGTTACCAGTCCAAACCCGTTTCATTACCCTGTGGGGTTCCACAGGGCTCCTCCCTGAGCCCTACCCTTTTCAATATTTATGTTTCATCTTTGGCCCCCATTATTAGAACATTTGGGTTTGGTCTCACCTCCTATGCAGATGACACCCAAATTGTGGTGTCGCTGCGACCGGGCCAGGAAACAGGCACAGATAAACTGTTCCAAGCATGCATGCAATCAGTTGGGAGATGGATGGCAGAGAATTGTCTGAAGCTGAACTCAGGCAAAACGGAAGTTGTATTGTTTGGAAAGGATACTAACTTTTGGACACCAAGCTGGTGGCCTGATTCGATGGGCTCTCTCCCATTGCCGTCTACAAAGGTAAAGAATCTGGAAGTTATCGTAGATGAGAGACTCACCTTTGGGGATCAGGTTAATGCTGTTTCCTCGAAAACGGCGTATGTGCTCAGAACAAATAGGAAAATACTGCCATTCCTACCCTTGGGTAGTCGCCAAACAGTGGTCACAGCCTTGGTATTGTCAAGGCTGGACTATTGTAACAGCTTATATCTGAATATTCAACAAAAAAATATGAACAATCTCCAGCTACTGCAAAATGCTGCGGCAAGACTTCTGACGGGTACTTCTAAGTTTTCCCCCCTCTCTAGTGAAATAAAGAAATTGCACTGGCTCCCTGTAAGGAGTCGAGTGCATTTCAAAGCACTTAGTATGGTTTTCAAAGCCCTTCACGGCACAGGCCCAGATTTTTTAATTCGGCTGTTCCAATGGTACATTCTAACAAGAACATTACGCTCGCTGGGGGCCAAGCTGATCACTGTTCCGCACACGAAAAAAGCTTTGTGGGGGGGCAGAAGCTTTGCTGCATGTGCGGCGAAGGCCTGCAATGACCTTCCTTTTTACCTTTGAAACCCACTGATCTCCTCAACTTTAGGAAGGGTTTGAAGACCTGCCTTTTTACTGAATAATTCCTTTCCTCCCCGCTCTCTGCCTTCAGGATAAATAATCTAGCGCCAGGACACCCTTGGGTAATCGTTGCGCTTTATAAAAGTTATTAACATAACATAACAGATTGGCCTGTATGAGTTACATTTGTCTGGCGGCTTGCCCGCCTTGTGGATGACTGTAATAGTTGCCGCTTGTTGGTCCACTGGCAGCTGTCCCTCCTCGCGTGCTTCTATGAACATGTTGTGAAGTGGAGTTGTTATTTTGGATTATTTATTTATTTGAAAAGTTTTATAAAGCGCGAACATGACCCTTGCGGGTATCAGAGCGCTGTACGCAGAGGCAGAAGCATGCATGAACTCAGAACAGTTGAGGTCAACATTGTAAAACAACAAGGAGTAAACAATCAAGATCGGGTACCGGGTAGAGGGCCCTGCTAGTTCAGTTTCTCATATAGTGCAATATATTTCCTGTAACATTCAGTAAAATAATCATTGAGTGGCTCGTCACAGCATAGTAGAGTAAATGACAAATCTGTAATCGGCCCAAGAAGTATTCTTCTATTATAGTTCCGGAAGGGCCTAGAGTAAAATAACAGTTTACCATCCAAACAAAAATAAATAACGAAAGATACGTTGGTATAAATGTCAAATCTGTCGACAAGGGGACTAGAGGAAGAGTACAGGATGATGCAGTTAATGTCCACTCAGGAAAATCCATTTGGCCTGTTTCTTGAAATAGGCAGTGGAAGGATTGGCTCTCATCTCCGTAGGAAGAGCGTTCCAGATTCTAGGCGCAAGGCCGGAGAAAGCACGTTTGTATGTACTTTCCTTTTTGAATTTAGAAGGTTTCAAGAGTAGTGTGGACGTACTTCTTAAGTTCCGACCGGAGCCAGAAAGAACAAGCTTGTTCGCCAGATAGGCCGGAGTGTTGAAATGCAGGGCTTTATGCGTGAGGCAAGCTATTTTGAAACGGATCCTGGCTTCAATAGACAACCAGTTGAGCTGCAAAAGGTCAGGTGTGATGCGATCATGTTTTTTTGAGCCTGTGATGAGCCTGGCCGATGCATTGAGCGTGGCTCTGAGAGGGGCCAAGCTCGCTTTGGGAAGCCCCGCAAGGGTCACCAGGCCATATTCAAGTCGTGATATCACCAGGGATTGTACTGCAGGCTGTAAGTCTTCTGGCGGAAGGAAAGGCTTGATTTTCTTAAGTGTGTTAAGATGAAAGTTGGCACCCCTAATAGTGGTACTGATGTGAGTTTGCATATTAAGGTATTTGTCCAAGGTAATGCCCAATGATTTAGCGGAATCAACCACATAAGGGGTGCGGTTAAGGGCTGTGAGTTGTTTTAGCCATTCGCGGGTCGGTGCAGAGTGGTTGTGTGGGGCAATCAGCAGGAATTCAGTTTTGAGGGTATTCAACAAAAGATGGTTCTGGGCTAACCATTGTTGAGCCTCATTTAAGGTTTTAATGTCCTCCAGAGAGGAGATCTTCAGGTACAGTTGCGTGTCGTCCGCGTACATGTGGTAATGAATGTGAGAATTGTTCAGAATGACAGTGAGAGGTTCCATATAAAGGTTGAAGAGCGTGGGCGAGAGTGCGGATCCTTGCGGAACTCCAATCCTGACCGGGGTACTGGATGCGAGGGACTGGTTGAGTTTAATCCTTTGAGTGCGGTTATGTAAGAAAGAGGCAAACCACTTTAGGACCGGCCCCGAGAGACCCATCCTAAGTTGCAGAAGATTAATCAAGTTTTCATGTTTGATGGTATTGAATGCAGAAGACAGGTCCAGAAGGATCAGAAGACAGTGGACATTTTGATCTAGGGATTTCAGGGCATCATCCACAATGTGAGTTAGAGCAGTTTCAGTACTATGCCCTGCTCTGAAACCGGATTGATAAAGGTCAAGTAGTTGAAATTTCTCTATATGGTTGCAGAGCTGCTTGTGGACGCATTTCTCGAGGAGTTTGGCTAGTGTCATGATGTTGGTGATCGGTCGGAAATTGTTAGGATCAGATAAATCCGAGTTGGGCTTCTTAGGGATGGGAGTTACTTGCCCAATTTTGAGACAATCAGGGATGCTCCCCTGCAGGAGAGATTCATGAATGATCCTCCACCAAAGCGGTAGAATGGGCGAGTTGAGGTCTTTAAAAAATTTAGCCGGCAGAGGATTATTGAAGTGGTTGGCCGGTTTTAGAGTTGTCATAGCGTGTAGTAGTTCTGTGCAATCTGGCAGGATAAAGGAATTCCAAGAGGCATCATTTTTGGGAGAACAACCCAAAGGTAGGGAGAGTGCCGAGGGAACCCCGAGCTCACCTGATGATGTGGTTTAGATTAGAGGTGGCACCCTGGGAGTGTTGGGTTGCATCTCCTGTTCAATTTTCTTAGTTTTTTCAGAGAAGTGCACTGTGAAGTCCTCCCCGCTAGGAAGCGGAGTCAAGGAAGCCAGGTTGGGGTTGGAAGTGTGATTTGCTTGCTGTTTGATGATTTCAAATAGCATCTTGGGTCTATTTTTAGCACCGTCCAGCTACTCCCTGAAATGGTCCATTTTAGCAATGCGGATTTTTTTGTTGTAGGCACTTCTCTTTTTCCTAAGCTGATAGAGGCTATCAGCATTTATATAAGGCATTTATATAGTTCAACTGGAAGGCCGTTCGGACCAGCCGCCTTCCCTGATTTTAGGGCACCCAGTGCCTCGGACAGCTCCTCAGTTGTAAGGTCAGTGTCCAAAGCTTCTCTCGACTCCTCTGAGAGGGTCAGCAGCTTAAAGTCTCTCAACAGTTCATCGCAGTCTCCCTTCGACCTTGTGCATATCGGTGCATATAGGCCCTCATAGTATGAGGCAAAAGCTTCCTCTATCTCTAGATTGGACGTATGCAACAAGCCGTCTTCTTCTCTTATGTTAACTACCCATGACCTCTCTTTGTCCCTCTTATCTAGCCAGGCTAGTAGGTTAGAGGCTTTGTCGCCCACATCATATAGCCGGTGTTGCGTTGCCAATGCGTAGGCCCTTGCCTCACTGTCGGCCAGCGCTCTCAATTCTCTTTGACGTAGGGCCAGCTAATGTTTCCCGTCTAAATTCCTCCCTGACGTGACATCTCTTTCGATACACTTTATTTCGCCTTCCAGTGTCTTCATTTGCAAGGCCTCCTCTTTTTTCTTACCCCCTATGATCGCCTGGGCCTGGCCCCTCAGTACAGTTTTGTAGGCTTCCCACAGGGTCTAGTGGGACTCTACCGAGCCAGTGTTTTCTCAGAAGTAAAGCTCCGTTTGCTCTCGGAGTTTGTCCTTGGTTTGGGGATCTCGCAGCTGCCAGGGATCTATCTTGGGGAGCTGTGCTCTGTTGGTCATTGGTCCTAAGACTCAATCGCCCACCGGGGAGTGGTCAGAAATGCCCCTTGCCATAATTGCAGGAGTGGCAAAACCACTCGCACTGTCTACATGCGTAAGCAAGTAGTCGATTCTTGAGAAGGAGGCATGTCTCGCCGAATAGTAAGTGTACTGTTTAACATGCGGATTATATGTTCGCCAGATGTTGGTCAGACCCATGGCAGTCACGAATCCCGCAAGAACCTGCTCCCTCCCCTGACCCATCTGTGGTGTGGATCGATCCAGCTCCAGGTCCAAGACCACATTAGCGTCACCTCCCATCAGAAGAGTGCCCTTGGGCAACCCGACCAGTATGGAGCTTATCTTGGGGAAGACTACCGCCTGCAGCCTCGGAGGGACGTAGAACGAACACACGACCGCCACACAGCAACCTCCGACATCTGACCAGGTTTTATCAACCGTAAAGGGCAGCGCGTTACGCATCAGAATCCCCACTCCCCTGGCGCCCAACGTGTACCCGGAGTGCGCTATCAACCGATACCCAAAGCGGTCTAAGGCCTTATAACGAGGTGTGTTTCCTGCATCATTACTATGTCCGGGGAATGTCGCTTAATATATTGAAGGACCAACGTTCTTTTAATCTTATTCCCCAGGCCGTTGACATTCCAGGTCCAGACCTGGATACTAACTCCCTCCCCTGATCTGATCATGATTTCTGCTTTGGGTCCCAAAATGCATCACCTTCCCTATCCACCCATCACTGACACTTGTCATGCATTGACAATATTTAGCTTGAGCAAAAACGTGCATATAAACAAAAAATATAAACAATTCAAACAAAACTCCCAACTCCCCCCTCCCTGCAACCCTGCACGGTGAGTAATAAACCCCCCACCTCCCCAACATGCAGCGTGCCTGTCGCCCTAAATATGTAGTGGAAACAATTGGTGAGGGGGCGCAAGCCGGCCTCAGTGCTTATCGGATCGCTACATAATGAGAACTATTCTTGCCCCACTACTAGAAGGAGAGCTTCTCATATTCGAACATCGATCGGGAGGACCGTCGTGCCCCCCAGGAAGCTTCAGTTCACTTCTGAACCTGTGGATACTCTGCCAGGAAGAAGGACTGATGTGCTGCTACAAGGACTGCCTCTGCTGGAATGCTGCTCCGCTGTGCTGCCCTGCTGCCCTCTTGCCTGGGTGAGTAAGACTGCATCTCTTGAAGTCAGAACCCAGAGTGACCCTAAGGGCTAGTTGACTAGCCTCCTGATCTGAAGCCTCAGAGATACAACAGGCTTCCAACAACCTTGCACCTGCACCTAGACTCTGTCATCTGTGAGTCTACCCTGCCAAGTAGTACCACCCCAGTCCTGGAGCCTTGGAAGTGTGTCTAAGGTGCTCTGCCAGCCTCTGTGGATCCAGCAGAACCGATGGATCTGCTATGTTGCGCAGCGCAACCCAAACAGAACCAACACGTCGCTGCTGCTGCGTGGATCAGAACCGTTTCAAAGACCCGCATCACATCGCAGCCTGTCGCCTCATCAGAAACCACTGCTGTGCAATACATTCACGGCACAGGCCCTAGTATCCCTGTTCGATGGCCGCCTCGATGATGACGCTGGACTCCGCATTGCAGCCTTGCGGTTCCTAGTGAACCCATGCATCGACCTGACTGAGCGATGCATCCTTGATGCCAGACTTCGCATCGCGAGCCCTTGTTGATGGGATCCTCGGCGACGATACAGGATCTTGCGCAGCAGACTTGCTGCCCCTCGAAACAAACACAACACATCGACTGGTGACACATTTTCTATGCGGATCCTCACAATGCTCCGCAAACCAGAATTGTAAGGTACTCTTGTTCAGCGGGCCTAACTGGGTCCTTGTAGCTGGCCTGCGCTCCATCGTGGTCAGCCTGAACTTGTGACTTTGTCCTGGTCTGGCGTGACCAGATATCCAAAGTTGATCCTTTATGCCTTTTGGTGTTATTTTTACTAAAATCTATAAAATTGAATATCTCTGATTCTTCTGATTGGATTTTTGTCTTTTTGGTCTTGTTTTAAATCTGGTGTGGGTCCCTTTTGTGGTATGTTTTCACTGTGTTACTGTATGAAGTGTTGCACAAATACTTTACACATTGCCTCTGAGTTAATCATGACTGCTCTGTACCAAGGTACCTGAGGGTTGACCACAGGTTAATTTAGGGGTTGCTTGTGACTTCACCCTGAGAAGAATTGTGGTCGCTGCTTAAGAAGGGTTTCCCCCCTCAACCAGTATCCCAAATTTCTTACACAATTAGATTTGTAAATTATGTTTATATGGCGCTTACTGCCCCAGGCAAGGAATTAAAGTGCTTTGCAGCTTGCAGCATCCTATTCCAGAACCCAAGGTGAGAGTTAAAAGGTAGTAGATTAGAGAAAATGTTTTTTTGTTTCCTTGTGGATTAGTTGTAGTGAGTTTGTTCAGTTTGTGCTCTTCAGATCTCATGCATTTACTGTATTGTTTTCAAAGGGATAGATTGATTGAAGTTGATTAGTAAGGTTAAGGGTTGAGGTGATATTGGGAATGGTGGATATGTGCTCCTGTTAGTTGGATGAATTGGATCAAGGAGGGAAGACCCTGGAGAAGATGTGAGGGAGTCCATTGTAGACAGAAAGATTTGGGATGAGTCAGAGAGTTGAGGTAGGATGAGGTTAAAAGTAGATTTTCTTTCCCTCCTCCAATAAGTATAAATATATATCCATGTATAGAGGTGTACCCACACATCAATATACACTGTGATATGTATGCATACATGCACATTATAGCTATTAAATATTTATGCACAAGGCACAAACCCGACTATATATACAAGGCACAAGCCCAACTATATATACACCCATATGTACATACATGCAATAATATTTACATGGTTAGACATTCGCATGCGTGTTGTGCATAAATATCAAACAGACAAAAGGTGATGGAAGGATGCTTGCAATAAGTCTAACCACTGGCAATCACTCAGAGTAGCATTCCAACCCATTGTTCTTTTGCCCACCATGGCACTTCACAGTATACTCAGTCATATGCAAATCATCCTAGAACCTGCTCTAATAGGAACAGTCTAGCCCGAACTGGCAGGCCAAGTCCTCTCCGAACCAGAACACAGGCAACTGAAGACCAGTCCTCATGATTGGGGCTCTTCAGAAGGGTTTCGCTTGGTGAGCAAAAGATCCATGCGTGGGCATTATCTTGGCCACTTAGAGCGTTACATCGAACACACAAAAGGTGACAGGAGGATGCTTGCAATAAGTCTAACCACTGGCATGCATGACCTCAGGAGAGCTTATCGTTATTTTTTAAGCACTACTAGCTGGAGCTCCATACTCTTCGGCTGGGGCGTGGGGATCCCTTCTGGTTGATCCTATGGCTGCATTTTGTGGCCTCAAGAGTGTTGCAAAAAGGCTGAAATACATCTTTATGGTTTTGAATAAAAATGCTTTATTGCAAATATTTTGATGATAATGGTTATAAAGCATTGCATGCATGTATATTTAAGGAATACATTGGGTTATGGTTATTGATAAATTATTGCTGTGACTTTTTGACAAAGTCAATAGGTCGATTTTATATATGTTGATGTGCTGACCCCATGATAAAGGCAATAGGCCAACCTTTTATATTTTGTTCTTCTGACCCTTTGTCAAAGCCAGTAGGTCTACTATACTTAAAATGACAACCATGCATTTTGTTAAGTTATGTTAAAAAAACCTCAGAAATTCACTTAAAAAAAAGGTCAAAGTGATGTTATATTTAGGTGAAACATAACATTTTAAACTCCCAAAAATACTGACATTCACCAGTTTCTAGTTATCTGAAGTAACTTTGACTCGCACCCTCACCATGCACTGCTTTTCACCTCATATATTGCATCACTTAAGACATGTTCTATGACATCGATAACATCACTGATGACAACTGAAGTGACATAATTGAAATATACATATGTATATTATATTATAAGATGTGGATTTGCTTAGGGATTTGGAAGAACTGCATGCTGAGAGCACAATGAATTTACAAACACCAAATTATGATGAACCTGTGATACAAACACCAGTGCGCACTCCATTCAAGCCAACATCCACCTTTTGCCCAATCATGTTAAGAGACAATTTAGATCTTTTTAATGATAAAGTCACATTGGAGTTAAAAACACTCTACTCCAAAGTGACACACTCAACGAGAAAGTATAACAATCAGAACGTCATTTACAACAAACTGGTGAAAAAACTCCAAGCACAGAAAAAGATAATTGTTCGGCAATCTGATAAAGGGGGCAATATTGTGCTGTGGCCACATGAAATGTATATGGAAGAGGCATTGAATCAATTGAACGATAGGGACTGTTATAAGAGAAACGATATGCAAACAGTAAATGCAGCACGCTACGAATTTTATAACAAATTAGTGGCATGGAAATCAGCGGGTTTGATCTCCAATGAGGAATTCAAATTTTTTAAAAATGACCATCCAAAAATTCCAGCCATATACTTTATCCCTAAAGTTCACAAATGCAAATCGAAACCACCTGGCAGGCCCATCATATCTGCTTGTGGAAGTCTATTGGAGAATACATCACGCTATGTGGACTTCTTCTTGCAAAACCATGTCAAGAAACTTCCCTCTTTCATCCAGGACACAGGAGACTTTCTGAGGAAACTGAGTGATGTGAGGTGGGAAGAAAACTGTATTTTGATATCCTTGGATGTCACAACATTATACACGAGCATCAACCATCGTGATGGCGTCAAAGCTGTAGAACACTACTTAAATACCAGACCTACTGTCATGCACCAGCATAACAAAATGTTATTGAGTATGATTTTGATTTGTCTTGAAAATAATTTCTTTTTGTTTAACAATCAGATTTTTAATCAGATCAGAGGTGTAGCCATGGGGGCCTGTTTCTCTCCCAGTTATGCCTGTCTGCATATGGGGTTCTGGGAGGAACAGGTCCTAAGGATCTTTTATCAAGACATGTTATTGAATCAGGTTTTATGCTGGTACAGATATATTGACGACATATTTATGGTCTGGAGAGGTTCTGATGACAGCGCTCAGAAATTTGTGGAGGACATTAATTGTAATAACTTGAATCTAAACTTCTCAGCACAGATGAGTAGAACCAACATGTGTTTTCTTGATGTAGAAGTTTTTATTGCCAACAATAAGATGGAAACAAGACTACATAGAAAGGTAACAGCTGGGAACACAGTCTTGCATGCTACCAGCCACCATCCTGCCCATCTGATTAACAGCATCCCATATGGGGAGATGCTGCGCATCCGTAGAGTGTGTAGTACGGATATTGACTGCAGACGGGCACAGTTACAGAGTAAGGATAGGTTTCTGGATAGGGGCTATTCTGAAAAAATGCTTAACAGGGCTATGAATAGAACTGCCCATTTAGATCAATTCCAAGCACTAACTAAAATCAATAATTATGATTCTGGTGACAAATGTACAGAGTCCCCCACCAGATTGATCCTTACCTACAATTTACAACACAAAGCCCTACGCAAAATTATAAATAAGAACTGGGCTTTGGTACGAAGTGACCATGTCTTGAGTAGTCAGATCACCAAATCCCCCTGTATTACTTTTAGGAAGGCCCGCTCTATGAGCAATTCCTTAGTAAAGAGTAGCCCGGAGGTAGTGGTATCTCAAATATGGCTCAGTCCTAGGAATGGTTTTACACGCTGCACTAATTGCAAGGCATGTAAATATGGGGTTAATAGAACCAGCTACACAACACCTTTTAAACCCAATCCTGTACCTATTACCAAGAGTGTCAACTGCAAAACAGAATACGCAGTTTACGTGCTGGAGTGCCCGTGTAACCTGCAATATGTAGGAAGCACTAAGTTGCAGGTGCACAAACGAGTGCTCCAGCACTTGAGGGCCATCACTAATAATGATGTTACCTACCCGGTTGCCCGTCATTTTAAGGAGTATCACAACAGCAAATTAGATAATTTGAAATATTTTGTCTTAGATACTATCCTTCCTCAAAAACGGGGTGGCAACCGGGAGGCTATGCTTAGGAGACTTGAGACTAGGTACATTTTAGAACTGGATAGCAAAATACCCCAGGGCTTGAATTCGAGTGAGGATTTTTACACATGCCTGTGATTGATTCCAATTGCTTTTTAATGAGGATTTAAGTATGTTCTTATACCCATTAAGCTGCTGCCTGCATTATAATTGTTTTTAGTTTTCATTTTATTTTTTGCACATTGCACTTTAGTAAGTCACTGCTGTGACTTTTATAGGTGAATTTTGGTATTGTTCGCACATGCACTTTAGGCAATCTGTGACATAGAAACTTCTGCAACTAAGGCCCACTTGGGCAGGACAAGGCTTAATTCATTGCATTATAACCTTTTTGGGCACATTGGTATTGACAGACCAGGTTTAACATTCATATACGGTCTGTAGATCATTTGGTAATATCTAGTGATTGTTTTACATGTTTTAGATATTTTGATATATTTTGGATATTTTAAACATTTTACTAAATTGTGCCTTTTTTAATGCGTATATTTATGATGATAATAATATATTTGTCTGTATTTATATACATGCATTTTGGTATTTTGCAGTGTTATTTTAAGCTATTTATACATATATTTATATATAAGTATTTTTTCTATGTTCACTATGCCAATGCATTTTTTTCAAACCATCACGTGCTAAGCACTGTCACTTTAAATATATGAGAGCACTCCACATGCGCGTCATGTGATCAAGGGCACTGTGTTGCTCGAAACGCGTCATGGCGGTGGTGCAGGGCGTCCACTAATAAAGAAACAATTTGCACCAGTATCGGGTCTGCATTCGTCATCTTTCCGGCAGAAAGCATTTCATGGCGAAGCAAGCTATATATATATATATATATATATATATATATATATATATATATATATATATATATATATGGAGTGTACTCCACCCATCGCTTGCCGAAAATTCCACAAGAACTGGAGCACGGACCATCAATTCTGTGCTGGTAAAATTCCTTTATTGTCCGTTAACAAACAACAGCCATTATATATATATATATATATATATAAAGCCAACAACAAAGTCCATATCACGAAGGGCGCACTTATCAGCTGGTGCATGCGGCAAGGCTGGACTCTCCTTGAAGATATATTTCTCACCAAATTCAAAATATAACGCAGCACTCTCCTTGGGGTTTTCTTTAACTTTTTATTTTTCAAGCCATCTTACTCCACCTACGCGTTTCAACCACACAGGTCTTGGTTATGGTACATAGCGATAGTCCATCTTCACTTTTACCTTTTTATACCAATCTCCCACTTGACCCATTATGAGGCATTGTGGGATTGGTAGTCATATATACCAAAAAAACTTAAATAAAGCATCATTATTCAATTTCTCAAGTGGACTTACATTTAAATAAACATATTACCATGGCATATGATCTTAGATTGGTATAAAAAGGTAAAAGCAAAGATGGACTATCGCTATGTATCGTGACCAAGTCCTGTGTGGTTGAAACGTGTAGTGGAGTAAGATGGCTTGAAAAATAAATAAGTAAAGAAAACCCCAAGGAGAGTGCTGCGTTATATTTTGAATTTAGTGAGAAATATATATATATATGTATATATATATATGTATATACCCCCATAATGTTTTCCTTTAAATCTTATTTCATTATATATATATATATATATATATATATATATATATATATATATATATATATATATATATATATATATATTGTTTTTAATTAATTTAGTTAGGTAACTATGTTTTTTAATATATATTTGTTTCTAACTATATATAGATGAAGAAAAATAAAAACATATCTATGCATATATGTTCACATATACATACAGAAAAAGTGTGATTCCTATGCAAGGTATAGACCTAAATATATCCACATATGTACATACCCATAATGACGTGTGTATGTGTAGGCATATATAAGCATGTAAAGTCCTAACATACATGCATAGGATATATACAAATACAGTACAGTAGAGTTTATATATAGTGAGTGGCTGTATGGATGTGTTAGTGG
Source organism: Calotriton arnoldi (assembly GCA_963921515.1). Lineage (NCBI taxonomy): Eukaryota > Metazoa > Chordata > Amphibia > Caudata > Salamandridae > Calotriton > Calotriton arnoldi. The sequence continues at coordinate 54,017 of CAWUFW010019913.1, forward strand.
GTATGTGAGTAGTTGTATGGGTGAGTGGCTGTGTTAGTGGCTGCATATGAGAGTGAATGGGTGTGTGAGTGGCTGTATGGGTGAGTTAGTGGCTGTGTGAGTGGCTGCATAGGTGTCTGAGTGGGTGTGTGAGTGGCTGTATGGGTGACTGAGTGGCTGTGAGAGTGGCTGTATGGGTGAGCGAGTGTGTGTGTGAGTGGCTGTATGGGTGAGTGAGTAGTTGTTTGAGTGTGTGCCTAGGTGAGTGGGTGTGAGTGGCTGTATTGGAGAGTGAATGCCTGTGTGAGTGACTGTAAGGGTGAGTGAGTGGGTGTGTGAGTGGTTGTATGATGTATGAATGAGTATGTAAGTGTTTTGGTGGGTGTGTGAGTAGTTGTATTTGTGTGTGAGTGGCAGTGTGAGTGGCTGTATGGGTGTATGAGTACCTGTATGGGTGAGTAAGTGGCTGTGTGAGTTTCTGTATGACGATTGAGTGAGTGGCTATAAGGATGTATGAGTGGGTGTGTAAGTGTATGTCTGTATGACTGGATGTGTGAGTGGCTGTATTGGTGAGTGAGTAGGTGCATGAGTGGCTGTATGGGTGAGTTAGTGGGTGTTTGAGTGGCAGTATGAGTGGCTCTATGGATGAGTGATTGGTTGTGTGAGTACTGGTATGCCTTTCTTGCTAATTTTTCTACCCTCTGTTTTGCCTTTTCTGCTCATTTTTTGCTCTCTATTTTGCCTTTTCTTCTCATTTGTCTGCCCTCTGTTTTGCCTTTTTCTGCTCGTTTTTCTGCCCTCCATTTTGCATATTCTGCTCATTTTTCTGCCATCTGTTTTGCCATCTTCGGCTCTGTTTTGCCTTTTCTGCCCTCCATTTTGCCTCTTATGAGCCCCAAGGACCACCACCTCCCCGAGGCTTTACTGATATTAAGGAGGGGGGGCAAGGGGACACACCCTCCATTGAGCTCCGAGAGCCCCGGGGAACGCCACCACCCCTGGCTTTATTTAAACCAAAGGACAGGGGCCACACGGACTCCCCCTCCTCTGCTTTCATATGCCCCAGGGACCACCCCTCCCAGGGGCTAATTTAAAAAATATGTGGGGGGCCGTGCAGACCCTCTGGTTGTCGGGGACCACCTTCTCCCCGGGGCTAAATACATTCTGTAAAGTGGGAGGAGAGCCTGTGCAGCCCCCCTCCCTGGTCACCTACGACCCCGTGGACCCCATCCCCCGGGGCCCAGCATTCCCTCAATGGGGGAGGGGAGCTGTGCAGCCCGTGTCCATGTAGCCATGTATCCCTGGGTGCCCTGGTCCCAGCCAGTGCACCCAGTGTGCAGGATGAGGACCGCGGGGGGAGCCTCAAGGCCCCCGTGGTCCCAGCTGGCTCCTCGCCTTCTACAGGAGCCGGCATTGCTATTACACCCAGAGGAGTTGCTGGAAATGCATCTACCTGTGTGCAAGAGCAATCGTTTCATCTCTTTCCCTGCCCGCAGACATGTGGGCAGGGAAATACATGAAACCCTTGCTTCCAGTGGGTGGTAGAACTTTGACAGCTCTCACCCACTGGAACCAAAGTGTTTGCTTTTGGTTGACGGGAGCTGTCAGCTCTCACCAATCAAAAGCAAACAGCTATGTCCCGGGGGGTGGGACCCCCCGGAACATAGCAGGAGCCGGGCCTGGGTGGTTGGTGTTCCCCGGGGCCATATATGGCCCTGGAGGGGGGCCGCGTTGCCCCCCTCCCACTATTATTTATTATCTAGACCCCGGGGAGTTGGTGGTCCTTGGGGTTCGTGCGGCCCCTGCAAATTGTTACAAGGGGAAGTGGTGGTCCCCGGGGCTTCTACAAGCCTAGGAGGGGGGGGGGGTCCGCGCAGCAATCTTCCATTTTTTAAAAACAAAGCTCCGGGGATGTGGTGGTCCCTGGGGCTTCTAGAAGCCCAGGTGGGGGGTCTGCGTGACTCCCCCACCTTTATTTGAAATAAAGCTCCAGGGAGGTTGTCCCAGGGGCTCACAGAGCCCATGCGCTCCCCTCCTTTTTTTAATGAAATGTCTCTGGGACCTGACCCACCCAGGGGCCTTTTTCCAAACAAGCTCGGGAGTCTACGCTTGCTTTTTTTAAACGTTTTTATTGTCGCAAATTTCATGAATTTGCAGCACATTTCTTTTTAAAAAAAATGCTTTTTTGCCCTGCCGAGTTTCGTCTGGGACCCCAAGACCAAGGTTTAAGGGCCAGGGTATTCGTACCCTGCCTCCCCTTTTTTAAAATGTTTTTCTTTAGACTCAGCTGCGCCGGTTTGGTGTCAGTTTTGTGATGCAAATCTGCACAAAATGTTAGTAAATCTGCCCCTTAATGTGCTAGGTACCTGTCCTAAACCTGTCCTGTATGTGTAAGAGAATCGTCTGATTTTTCTGCTGCTACTGCCACCAGTAAGTTACTTATTCTTTGGGTTAGGTAAGGCTGTGATACCACCATGTTTTACATTTATTATATATATATGTATGAAAGCTTTCATAACGCCAAAGACAAAATGACATGCATTGCGAATGCCTGTTCTAAGGCATGATGTGAATGAAAGAATGAACCCTCATTAAATATATGAGGAACGTTTACTTTTGGCTTTATGTAAAAAAAGCAGTTTTTGAAAATGGACGCGATCACTTTGTAAAATTTTAAAACATGGCTGACAAGTGGTAATGAAAGTGTTAAAAATAAAACTTCAAACCCCACAATGCAACATGCTGTTGGTTGAAAAGGCAGGAATGGCTGACGTTATCATATGTTATAGGTCTACTGAGCAGACTTGTGTAATGCAAAATAAGATTAATTTAATGACTTTTTTTGTAGGACATCATGGGTTAAATAGCCCAGTGGGTGAGATGCAGAAATAGCCTTTCATAATTCAAATGCAAATATTTCACTTCTAATGGGCTTACCCTCTTCAGAAAATCGGGATGCTAAAAAAAGACATTACAATGTGAGCATTAGTAGGTGGGCACATCTGTACAGACTCTGCTAAATGATCAACAACGTGTTGGCATCCCTCTTCCTCAGCCAACGCTTAGTTTAGAGGTTGCTGTGATTTAGTAGGAGTGCCTGCAACATAAACTGTGAGATGCACTGCCTTTAACAGGTGATGCACAAGCTACAGGTGCTACACGGCGAGGACCACCACTGCTCTATGGGGAAAAAATAAGGAGTATATTTAAGAAGATTCTGGTGCAGGGCAGCACAGCAGGTCACATTGCTGCGCTGCCCTGTGTCAAAGGAAAAGGGCAGGAATGCACCATATTTAAGGCATATGGTGCATTCTTGTCCTTTCCCCCTGCGCTGGTGCACTATGGGCCGCCTAGCACCAATGCAGGCACTCTTGCACCACGGTGCCTGCGTTGCATGCAGGATTGTTTTTGTGCAGGATTGGCACCTTCCTACACTAAAACAATCCTTAGAGGCATATTCTACTAAAGATATTTCTCCTTGTTACACCTCTCCTGGGGAGGAGTATCTTTTTGGCGCATTCCCAGGTTTACCAGGTTTGGTAAATCTGTCAATGTATCAAAAACCATGGAAGTTGCGTGGAAACACCCACAGCAATGCCTATGGAACGCTTCTCTTGCACAGAGTAATGCAACAAAGCAATTTGCGCCGCATTGCATTACTGCAAATTTTTGAAGCCATTCAAAGCCACGCAAAGTGGCTTTGCGGGGCTCCAAAAATATGGCTTAGAGGTTTGCTTCACACATGTACCACGTTTCATGGTGCAAGCATGATGTAAAGCTCTCATAAATATGCCCCTAGGTTTACAATTGCACAGGGACTTCTCTTCCCCTGTGTGGAATTCTGGCTTGTGTAGAACCCCGAACAGCAGGATTAGGATCCCGCTGGGAACATCACATGACTTGCCCTGGAACTCAGATGGAAGCCTGGGCCTGCTATTCCTGAAATGGAATTCAACTCAATGCTCTGGGGTTTGAAGAGAGAAACACACACATTGCCCAAATAGCCCAAACAATAAACTTTTCATTGATCATTATTTGGGCATCTTACGTAAAACTACGTCTACCAAGAACAATGAAGCAAGCATAAAAGGGTAAGAAAAAATGACTTCCAAACTCAACATTTTGGGACTGCCCACGCCACCATGCAGTTGAATCCTATTATGGTATAAAGGGCTTGAATGCTGTATGCTTGCCTGAAGAATGGAGTGCCGCAGATATGGTGTGCAAAGTTTTTCTTCCAGCAAAATTTTGCAAAGTTTCTGATTTTACATCTTCAAACGTCTCCCAGTTTTAACTAGATACCAAAATAATTTTCACAAAATTGCAAGCTGATATTTAGTCTTATCAAACCCAGCTAAGCTGGAAAATGCAAGAAGAACTCTTTTCAGTTTACCCTTTTCTGAGTTTTTCTAAGCACAATATCATTGTGCAGGAGAAGAAGAGTAAGGCCCTCATTGCAACCTTCAAAGGAGACCGAATCTGGTAATACCACACCCTGAAATCCCTATATTGCAGGGTGTAATAATTTCCTGGTGCAATTTGACCATACCATTCCAAGGTGTAACATATAGGATGGGAAACCAATATTTATACATGTAATTCCCACAGTCGAAACTGTTTTTCATGAAATAATGTGTATCAGGTGAAATGTGTCCTTGGAAATCCCTGAGTAAGGTAATGCAACTGGAACAGCGTAATTTAGTGCTCCATTCATTTGCATATGTAGATGATTATTAACGAGAGTGTGTACTGTTATAATCAAAATACAGTAAGTGGCTGTATTCACAAGTAGCAGAAGCCACATTTATATAATCAAACTATAATCTATGAATTAGATATGTTTTAACTGCCATTTTCTTTCTTAACGTTAGCTTGAAGGTGATTAGGCCTAAGCCACTCAAATTGTCTCAGTATAAAATGCACAGGAAGTTTTACATTTTACTTTCTTCTACAGGTGTTCATCATGAAGCACTCGTTAGCAAGAATAGTCTTTGTTTACTGTAGGGATATGTTAAATTAGACATTTTAATTAGAACTTGGCCATGGATGTGTCGTGCGTGGGGATAGGAGAGAGCCTCCTGCACCAGGTAGACTGGACTGTTGTTAACTTCAAGGCTGTTGCAGCTGCATGCTTTTTTGATCAACGCTGGGAGTTTACCTGCACCCAGAGAACAACATCTCCTGATTGGCCCATCCAGAGAGAGCAGATGGAACGAAGCTTCAAGAACCTTCTGCTGTGTATGAATTGTATGTTCCTAGAATAATTTAGCAGAGTCCTGACTTCGCTCAGAAGACCTTTCTCAAACTCTGCTTATTCTCTTTGCCCAGGATGTTCAGCTTCATGCTTGAGCACCCATGCTTTTCCCCAGAACCTTAATGTGGTTCTTTTGATGCTGACACCCTCCTTCTAACTTCCCCTTGCCACTTTCGAAGCTTAATTTATATTAGGGAAGTTCCTTAATGTAACCAATCTATTTCATGTTCTGTGCTTTGTATCTTGTTATATTTGCATCTTTTTCTTTATAATATACAAATTTATATTGCACACATTTATTGATATACATGCTTTCTGGATAAATCGACTTACTGATTGATTGATTTGTAACTTTGCTAATACATTTTCATGGTTTGGACACCATGCTCTCTGCCATTTTTGTAGAGCTAAATTTGTATCACTGAAATTGAAATTTATTGCTGATGCTAGCTACTTTCACACGCATTCAGTTGACTACCAAAGATCCACATGACCAGTGGAGGATACTGTACGACGATTATACTAATGTGTTCAGGTACAGAGAACTCCTACGGATCAATTGGCAGCAGAAGGTGGTTTGTCATTGAAGTCTAGGGAGTTAGAACATTCCATATAAGATCCAGAACTTGCCCAAACCAGCCCGTGTCCCCAAAGTCTATGGCCAAATTTGGAGTATTTGCAGTGTTTCAGCAGTTCTGAAGGTGGTCGTGGTGTCTGAGGAGTGAGTATAAATTGGGTTGTGAATCTCAAATTGTAAATAATCAGCTTGCAGTGTTTGTGTTGACGTTTTGTGTCTCACAGTGTGGTGTCCATCATAAGCCTAACAAAGCTGCAAAGCTGGATGGAGTAGCTAATGTGCAACAAGTGATTACTTTCTTGAAGAGTGAGGTGTCACAGAAGGAGAATGACTGATTGAAAATTATTCAGACCATTCAGAACGATAAGGAGTCAGTGCATGCTTACTATGAGCGCTTGATGCAGGTGTTCAGACAGCTTGGCGGTGTCGACAACCCTGAAAAGGGTGATATGAGCAATTTTGTATCACAGTTTGTTCTTGGGTTATGTTCGGAGATTAGCTTCCACATTCAGCGGAATGTGATTTGTTGGCAAAGCAGGCATTTGGATGAGATACTTCGCTATGCTAAGTATTGCAGCGATGAGCAGGGGATGAAGCAGAAGAGGCTCAAGCAGACGTTTATGCTGGCACAGACTAAGGGGCATATTTATTACGAAGTGGCGGTGCGCAGCGTTAGCCTCCTTGGCTTAACGCCATGCTCCGTCACTTCTGAAACGCAGGGCTGCACCATATTTATAACAAGGTGCAGCCTGTGTTTCCCCCTGCGCTGGCACTAAATTTAGCAGCCTAGCCCCAACGCATGCATCCTTGCACCATAGTGCAAGGGTGCCTGCATTGAGGGGAAGATTGTTTATGTGCAGGAAGGGTCAACTTCCTGCACTTAAACAATCAATGGTCTTTTGCTGTTTCTATGTGTGCTGCACATATAGAAACAGCAAAAAACGAGGAGAAATGAAAGATTTCTCCTCATTGCACCTGTTTAAGACCAGGTTTTCCTTGGTCTTAATTTTTTGCTTGCAAGCCGGGGAGCTCACGGATCAGTAGGTCCCTGCAGGGAGGACCTTTGATGAAAGTGTGACAACAAGGCCTACCTCCTGCGCTCCCTCTGGGAATCCTTTGCCCTGAGTTTTTAATCACCTAGGAGTGCCTGAAACAAATAGTTTACACGCACTCACGTCTTTGGGGGAAGTAACCTCTTTACGTCCCACCCTGACGAAAGCCCAGGACCTATTCAGGCCAGACAGGAAGGGCTGAAACATGTTGGTGCTAAAGTTAGGGTCATAGGACCATCACATCCTCGACACCCTATTGTATATATTTTAACCTTCCCTCCCACTCCATCATTAAAGAATTCTTTAGGAGTGGGTGAAGAATGTTATCTTTAACAGTACGCCCCCATACACATAGGGGGGATGCCATGTTGTGGTTGTTCAATCAGGACTGCTTTAATCCCCATTTTAGATTGTTGGCTGTGCCCCTCCTCCCACTTACCTTGGACTGGTCCTCTGACCAGTCTAAGACCCTTTCGGACCCAGCCATCTGCCTCGAAGCCTGCCTCGTTGAGCTCCTCCTCTCTGCCTCTCTGTCTGCTATCACTGTGCTCTCACTCACTCCTTCACCTGCGCTTTGTGCTGTCTTTTGTGCTTGGCTCTGTGCCCATTTGTCTTTTGTGCCCATTTGTCTTTAGTGCTTTGGCTCTTGTGCTCTTTTGTGCTTGGCTTTAGTGCCTGTTTGACTTTAGTGGCCATTTTTGTTCTCTTATCTAGTCTTTTTGTGTCCGTATTTGTAACTGTTTTTGTTGCCTTGACTCGTTAGGTAAAGACAAGCCCATCTGCGCCCATCTGTGTCTAGACCACGCCCAGCTCCACAGACCCTGGTCCGTCCGACCACCACCGTGACACTTCCTCCGACTTGCTTGCACTCACCACTGGCCGCTGACACGATTGCTGTCCCTGCCCCATACTTTATCGTATAGTAGAACCCTTCTCAAGCACTTACTGTTGCTTCACTTGAGGCATCACTGCTATGCCTCTCTTTGTAACCACCTCACCCTGCATCACCACATGCTAATCAACACCAGATCCATCTGTAAACATGCCACAGAGGTCTGGAACCTCATCCACACACACTCCCCGGACATCCTCCTTCTCAATGAAACCTGACTCAGCCCACCATCCACTCCAACCATCGAAGAGGCCATCCCTTTTGGCTACTGGATCATCCAATGTGACAGGCATCACAAACCTGGTGGAGGTTTCGCGATCAACCACAAAGGCACTATCACCACTCATGCACTTTCAACTATATATCAGCCACTCCACGATCTTCTCATGAACCCTCGCTAACTGACTGCCAGGTCCCCGCACTACCTTCAGCAACCTTCTCACCTGCTTCATCGCTTCCATCACCATTAGATTTAACAGCTCCTTACTGCTCAGCTATCAACATTCATGTTGGTGAGTCAACGGATAGCAACGCCACCGCCCTCCTAGGGAGCCTCAACAACATCGGACTCACACATTTAGTACAAGGCCGAACTCATATCGCCAAACACATACTCGACCCAGTCTACACAGCCAGCAACAAGATTACATTCAGCCACCTCACCTTGCTCACATGGACGGACTACTCCATCATACACTTCTACATCAACGCACCCCACTCCAGCAAACCAAAGCCAGCCATCCACTTCAGCCTGAACTGGAACAACATAACAGAAACAGACTGGACCCACACTCTCAGATCCAACCAGCCTATCCTCACAGATGACCTAAAGATGACCTATCCACTTTCAATCACTGAATCTCAGATTGCGCAAAAATGTTAGCTCCCATGAAGAAGATTAGGCATACAAGAACTCACGCTCAAGCATGCTGGTATATGGAAGACCTGAGAAGACACCATGCCAAGATCAAAGAAGCCAGGGAAGCTGCCCTCGTGCTCAGACTATAACCCTGCTCCAACTCCGGCAAAGAACTCTTCAACATCGTCAACGTATTTACCAATCCAACAGGAACCACCAACACCATCACCCCTAACAGGTTCTCTGCGACAACCTTTCTGACTTTTCCCACAACAAAATACTCAAGATCCGCACCAATCGCATCCCAACTCGCCATAGAAGACATCATCACTCAACCCCCCATCACCACCAGAAGCACCCACCGTCTAACAAACTGGAGCCCTCTCACCACAGAAGACACCACCAGAATTATGCAAACCATTCACTCAGGGTCCCCCACAGACCTCTGCCCTCACCACATGTACAACCTGGAAAGTACACTGATAAGCGCCAACCTCACCACCATCATCAACTCCTCCATCCTCAGTGGAAACTTCCCGGATACCTGGAAACACGCAGAAGTCTCAGCCCTCCTGAAGAAACCCTCAGCTAACCTGAAAGCAACTACAGACCCATCTTGCACCCCTCGCCCGACTCATAAGAGCCTATGGCATCAACATTGTCTCCTACACGATGACACTCAGGTCATCCTCTCCCACACTGACACGAACAACACCACCAGGACCAATTTCACCCCCTGCATGTCCAACATAGCCAACTGAATGTGCGAGAACTGCCTTAAACTCAACACAAACAAAACTGAGATCCTGATTTTCGGAAACAAGAGCTTCCCTTGGGACTCCTCCTGGTGGCACCCACAGACCATGCCAGTAACCTCAGCATCATCCTTGACATCATGTTAAAGAAACAGGTCAATGCTGTAATCACATCCTGCTACCTCATCCTCAGCATGCTTTGTGAGATCTTCAAATGGTTCCCCATGCACACAAGACGCTTGGTCACCCAGGCCCTAATAACAGTGGCTTGACTAGGGCAATGCACATCTCCAACCTGCTCATGCAAAGACTCTAGACCGTCCAAAATACTGCCACCAGACTCATCCTAGAAGTCCCTAGAAGCATACATATCACTTCCTCCCTCACTGAACTACACTAGCTACCCATCTAGAAATGTTGTGAATTGTTACCTCCAAAGCCCTCCACAACACTGGACCAGCATACCTCAATGACCAACTTCAACTCTACCAAACATCCGGACAGCTACGCTCCACTTCTCTCTCCCTGGCATGGGTTCCCTGCATCCACAGAAGCAAGTCAGGAGGGCGCGCCCTTTGATTCATCGCCCCCAAAAACTGGAATGAACTTCCTTAATAAATCAGGAATGCTACTTCACTTCTCAATTTCCGCAAGAAACTGAAGACCTGCCTTTTCAACTAGGAGCAACGTCTGGCCTAAGTTCCTGCTCCAGCGCCTGGATACCCTCACTGGAGATAAGCTGCGCCATACAAATCGACATAACACAACACAACATAATACAACACAACACAACATAACATGGCTGAGAACCTTTGACATCATTGAATTGTCTGCCAGCAAATGAACATGGGGAGAAAACCACCAGTTACGTTAGGTCACATAGGAAGATCAGGAGGTTCCTTTAACAGGATGCAACAAGATTTTATTGAAATGCCCATGTGCAACAAGTTGCAAAATTTCCTGGTTGTGGTGTATATCTTCTCCAATTCAATAGAAGCTTACACTGGTAGAAGTAATGACAGTCTCACTGTGGCCAAGTTATTACTGCGGGAACTGATTCCCCAGTTCAGATTTCCACTTTCTCTTGAGTCCGTGGAACCCATTTCAACAATGAGGTTCTGAGAATGCTGTGTGTAGCCTTGCAGGTTGAACAACGTCTGCACTGTAGTCACTAACAGGAAGCATCTGCTATTGTGAAACATGTGAATGGGACTCTGAAGTCCAGCCTGGCTAAAGTGTATGCTTCTTCTTTGAAGTGGATAGATGCTGTGCCTTTGGTATTGATGAGTCTCCGAACTACCCCTGATCGATGAACAGGATTGTCTCCCCATTGGATCCTCATGGGGAGGGCCACGAGTTTGCCTGCTATGTATTCTAACACACATGTGAACATTTTAGATGATATGGTTCCCAACTGGCTGATGTGGTGTGTTCTGTCACTCACCAGGTTAAAGCTGTAACTGCCATCCAAAATCAAAGCAGTGCAACGACCTTAGTCCTATTGACTAGGTTCTGGTGAAGAAACACGTCAGGAAGTTGTGTTCGGAGCTCTGCTGGCATGGCCCCTTCCAGGTGATCCTGGTCATTAACACAGTGGTTAAATGTGGAGGACTGCCTAACTGGGTGCATGCCTTCCATACACAGCGAGTGAGATGTCCTGAGGAAGAAGTGGTGACAACCACTAACCCGTAGAGTCAAACTCTTGTTCATTAGGAAAGAGCAGAGGGGGATGAGGAGAAGACCCAGGTACCTCAACGTCAACAAGTGCCTCAGGTTCCTGAGGTGCTGCAGCACTTATCTGTGACAAGTTCTGAGCCTGTGGTGAATGAATCACGAGTAACCATAGTGAATGAGCCCAGTGTACTAGTGCCTGTTAACTGTGATCCTGGGGAAAGGACTGAATAATGTGACCAAGAGTGACAGCAGAAAAGAAGGGTGTCCGAGACATCGCAAGAGACCGAGTTTATCTGTGGAATGCATTCCACAAACTGTCACCGAGGAGACTGAGTTGAGCGGATTGAGTGACACTGAAGATTAACAGATAGTAGACCAGAGATCTAAGAGTACCAGCCTCTGGGTGGACTTACGACATAGATAGTGAACGTGATCCAATTTTATATGATGTGAGCAATCAGAGAACTGTCCCTACAGAACCACCATGAATAAAAGCTACCTTAGTGAAGATTTTGATTTCTTTAGTTTGCCGATTTCAACAGTTAGAACTGAATCGTATCTGACTGTGCTTATTAACTGAATTCTATTGGACTCTGAACCTTTTTGAATTTGAAGATTCTCATTGGCCAAGGCTCCTGAAGAAATGTAAGCCTGTCATTTTAGTAAAAGATGGAGTAGGGCTATGGATGCTCATGAAGGCAACTGTCCATAAATTACTCATTTGTAAATGACATTGTTTTGCAGCTTTGAACAAGTAGAAGCACCAAGCCGTAATCATTATTTTGCTTTTAGCTGTTCTCTTTTTAAGGTCTGACTCTGGAGAAATGAGGGTTATCCTTTCAAAGAGCCAACATAGAGTAATGGTGGCTGTAGTGTTGATTGTTATTATAGGTTTCATATTTGCCTTACTGATAGGTATAAGTTCCCCTGACAATACAATCCCTGTTAAACCATACTCAAACTTCCCATCACTCATGTGACAAAGCAGCATAGTTTCGATTACAAATATATACATAGAGATATTTCCGAGTGGAACTTCCCTTCAAATGCATTTTTCAACTTATTGCATAACTACACTAGTATAATGAAGGCCAAAAATTGCTATGTGTGTACTCATTTACCTGCTTCTGCAGCTGAGGGCATGATCCATCATCATATTCCCCTCACAAATGGTATTTCCTGTAGTATAATCCTTAGTTTACTTTATAATAAAGGCTGATTTGAATATTATTTTTCACATTTTGATATGGTTCTTCAAGAAGTGTATCTTTACAAGCATTTAAATCCCCATTATGATGCAAGATACATGGACATTGCATGGCACTTTTTCAGATCCTGAACATAGTAGTGCTTCACAAATAGTAGGTGATATTTTTGAGGCCACGAGTCCTTCAGCATGAGTAGTTTTGAATGATTTGAAGATTAGAAAACTTTATACCCTGATTGACTGACTTGTAACTAATACTGACATAGCTTTGCTGCTAGCTATTAGCACCCAATTGGTAGCTATTAGGGCTACGGTTCTTCAAAACAGGCTTGTTTTAGATATTTTGTTTGGGAAAAAGGGCAGAGTTTGTAAAATGCTGAAAGTCCAACAGTGTTGCACTTATGTGCCAGATACGAGGAGTTGGAAGAAACAGGTGCATTGGACGTAATTAGGAAAGGATTTTCCATTGAAGGTAGTTGGTTTAGCAATATTGGCAGTGGACATTTAGGCACAATTTTGAGACCTATTTTGATTATTGGTGGTTGCTTGATTTGCTTATTAGCCATAGTAATGGGATTTAAATATATGAGGACCAAGGAAAGGTCTATGGAGGGTAAAAGTGTTAAGAGAAAGACAAATTTGAGATGGAGGAAAGACAATGTAAGACTTATGCCAAGACGAAGGAGCTAGAAAAGTCTAGCCGTAAGCAGCGAAACACAACTCATTTTTTAAGCTGATCTCAGGAATCTTAATTGTTGTACATGATGGCTATTCTAGCCATCAGAGGGGGTTCTGGAACAGTATCATTTAGTGTTCCATACATTTATTCATTAAAAGCAATTGATTATTATCTTGTGTGCACTGTATTAATCCAAATATTAGTAAGTGGCTGTATTCACGAGCAGCAGAAGCCACATTTATATAATCAAACTATAACCTAAGTATTTGCTCATGTGAACTGTGTTCGCTAGGCTGTCATTTTCTTTCTTAACACTAGTTTGACTGTCACTAGGCCTAATCCACTCGAATTGTCTCATTATAAAATGCACTGTGAGTTTCATGTTCTTTTTTTCGGCAGGTGTTTATCATGAAGCACCCATTAGCTAGAATAGTCTTTTGCTTACTTTAGGGAAATGTTAGATTAGACATTTTAATTAAAACTTGGCCATGGATGTGTCATGCATGGGAATGGGGGAGACCCTCCTGTACCAGTCAGTATGGACTGTTGCTGACTTCAAGGTCGTGCAGCTGCATGCTTCTTTGATCAACCCTGGGAACATGGAGATTTTCCCTGCTCCAAGAGAACAACATTTCTTGATTGGACTGTCTAGAGGGAGTTGATGGGACAACGTTTTTAGAATCTTCTACTGAGTGTTAATTGTGTGTTCTTAGAATAGTTAGGCAGATATTTTCCTGACTTTGCATAGAGAAGACCTTTCTTGAACTCTGCTATTTCTCTTTGCCCAGGGTGTTGAGCTTCATGCTTGAGCACCCATGCTTTTCCCCCAGAACCTTCATTTGGTTCTTTTGATGCTGACATCTTCCTCCTAAGTTCCCCTTGCCACTTTGGAAGCTTTATTTCGATTAGAGAAGTTCCTTTATGGAACCAATTAATTTTGTGTTCTGTGCTTTGTATCGTTTTATATTTTTCACCATTTTCTTTATAATATACACCCTTAGATTGATATACATTCTTTCTGGATACATTGACTTCCTGATTGATTGATTTGTAACTTTGCTAATAAACCTTCATGGTTTGGACACCATTTTCTCTGTCATTTATGTGGAGCTAAATTGGTTTCACTGAAATTGAAATGTATTGCTTATGCTAGCTTCATATGCTTCCAGTCGACAACCAAAGGCCCATATGATCAGTGGAGGAGCCTGTATGATGATTATACTAAAGTGTTTAGGTATAGAGAAATCTTCCGGATCACAGCGAACCTCGGAATACCAATGCCCTGATAAACTACCCCTCCCCTTCCGAATCAGAAATTCCAATGCACTCAAAATGGGGGCCTGACCATTTGGTTAGTCTTAGATAAAGACATATACTCTATAATGTGTTGCAAAAAACACATTTTCACATAATATGACAAAGAACAAATCCCCCACAAAAAAAGTTGCAAAGATTTCCATAGGCTTTTGGGAACATTCCAAAAAACTTCACAACTTTTGCTTGTCCCTAGGAAAAGATAAGCCCCAAAGCTAAATTCAATGAACAACTTTAAGCAAAACAATTTTGCAAGACAATAAAATAAAAATGCATGTATATAATTAGCAATGTTAATATAGTGATGACAGTGCCTGTGTGGTTGCCACTGTTTTTATGTGATTAAGGTATGTTTTTGGAGTATAACAATGTTAATGCAACAAAAGACATTACATAATTCCTATTGACAAACAATACAAAGACATCATGGCATATGTCAAATAGACCAATGGTTCCCAAACTTTTTAGAATCACAACCCAATTTTTATAACAACGAAGTTATGCGACCCACCTAGCTTTAATGGACATGAGGCAGGAGATTTTTTTAATGTAACTAAAGCATCGTGCGATAGTGCACTGTCATTTACAAACAGCACATTTTCCATTAAAATGGCCACTAAATGTGCACAGAGTCAGCCTGATTCACAAAGGTAAACTCACATTTTAGCACTTGTGGCCGAGACTCCACACATAAAAAGATAGGCCTGTTCTACTATTTTATATGTGAAGTCTCTGTCACGAGTGCGGATACTCCACAGTCGTGAAGATAGTACTTGTAAAAATCATTTGTGAACAGCAAAACAATTGTAAACTTACACTAAAGTGAAAGTTACCTTTGTGAATCAGGCCCATAAAGTTTCACTTATAAAACTATATTGCACACAATTGATAATGTGTGCAAATCAGGTTTCAGTAAATATTTATAATTTGTGCGCCACCAAGTAAAGTGTCTTGATTTAGTTCGGTTCTATTAAAAACTTTGGGGCATAATTATGAGCTTGTGGCGCAGCGCAGAGCAGCAAGTCACCTTGCTGCGCTGCACTGTGTCACAGGGAAAGGGCAGGAATGCACCGTATTTAAAAGAATACAGCACATTCCTGTCCTTGTTCCTGCGCTGGCACCATGGTGCAAGGGTGCCTATGTTGCATGCAGGATTGTTTTTGTGCAGGAAGGGGAAGCAATCCTGAGAGGCATATTCTTCTATCTATGTGTGCTGCAGAACGCAGCACACATAGAAAGAGGAAGTAACAAGGACAAATAAAGATATTTCTCCTCTTTACGCATCCCCTGGGAAAGTGTACCGTTTTGGCACATTCCCAGGTCTACCACTTTTAATAAATCTAGGAATGCGTCAAAAACAATGGGAGTTCCCATGCAACGCCCATGGAATGCCTTCCCAAGGCAGAGTAATGCAACGCAGCGATTTGCGTTGCGTTGTATTACTCAAGATTTATGAAGCCACTCAGGGCAACACAAGGTGGCCTTGGGTGGCTTCATGAATCTCATTTTGGACTTGGGTCGCGCTTGCACCACGTTGCATGGTGCAAGAGCGATGCAACTACTCTCATAAATATGCCCCTTTGTTTCTATTACCTTTCAGAATCACACAAAAAGGGCTTCATTTTTGCTTTCCTATCTACTTAACATGTACAGTTCATTTACAGGTATTTACGTTTTGTTGTGTGTTACAAAAATGGCATCCTACAGCCTTACCTTTCACCACTTGTACCCCAGCATGATTGCCATATAATTAACTTTGCTTTTCTTTCTCGGACTGTAAAGTGAAAGGAGTTTGTAAACACCAATCCCCATGTTAAAAAAGCAGCAATTTGTCAGAAGAGATATCCTGACATTTGACCTCTTTCTTTGAAGCACAGGAAAAGTGACAAGATAAATACAAAATTTAAAGACATCTTTATTTATTTATTGCCTGGAATTGCGTGACCTACCAAAAATCGGCTTGCGACCCTTCTGTGGGTCGCCACCCACAGTTTGGGAAAAGACTGAAACAGACCATTTTAATTTTTAAATATTTAATTAGGTGGAGGTCAACTCACCTGTTAAACCCTAGCTGACTAGAGTGCACACTCTCAGAAATGGTGCCTGTAGGTGGAACAGGAAAAATGGCTGCCCTGGAATACAATTTCCTCTGCAAATCAAGCAGCGCACTGGAGAGTGAAGCGACAGCAGTCAAATGGGCCCCACAACAGCCAACTCAACCCCCATACAACCACTAAAGTAGGTCACACACAAAGAAACTGAACAAAAACAGTTAAAATAAACCTATGGAAGTTTTAAAACTAAAGTGCTAGTGCGATACGTGCAAATAATGTATCAGGCACTGAACAGTGACCTCCACGTACTAAAAACAGGTCAATGCGTGGCTGCACAGCTTGAACAGTGCCTATGAGAAATTGGGCTGTTGATTGAGGGAGGCGTGAGCCCTTCCCAAGCAGCAGCCACAATCCTTGTCAGGGTGAACAATAAAAATTCATTAAATTAACCTGTACTCTCTACCTCTGGAAGCTTTGCACAAAAGCAGTCAGGCTTAACTTAGAGGCAATGTGTGAAGTATTTATGCAGCACACAAACAGTAATAAAGTGACAACACAACACAAGAAAAATCCCACACCAATTTAGAAAAATAGAGGAACATATAATAAGTTATTCAACACCAAAACAACAAAAATCCAATTGGTAGAGCCGGAAATATGTAATTTCAAAGATTTAAAATAAGTTTAGCGCCTAAAAGCACAAAGCATCACTCGTGGTTACTTGGTCATGAGAAACCAGGTGAAAGTCACAAGTTCAGGCCGACCGCGATGGAGCGCGGGCTGGTTAGAGGGACCCGGTTAGTCCCACTAAAAAGTTACCATCTGAAGTCCAGCGTGAAGAGTTTTGTTCGTGGTGGAGGAGGCCAAGAGGAGAAGGGAGAACGCTGTGGATGGCCATTGCTGTAGCGCGAAGAGCAGGCCTGGCATTGTGGACCGTCGTCGCTGTAGGGCAAAAATCCAGTCGGGTGTTGCGGATGTTCGTTGCTGGAGCTTGGCGTTGGTGGGCTCCGTGGGCTGTCGATGCATTTACTCTACAGCAGATCTCGCGTTGCTGGTCATCAGACGGTCGCTGTAGCGCGAAGGGTCGGGTTCACCGGAACTTTGCGTGAATGCACCCGTTTCTTGGTCACGAATAGCCCAAAACTTCAGGATTTCTCTTTTGTTTCTAGAAGGAGCTCAACTGATGCCTCACCAAATGTCCAGCACCTGGGAGGCACCTCTTGGAGATCAGGAACTTATCCAGGGGAGGCCAGCATGGCTCAGGCAGGTCCAATTGCAGGTCTAGTCATGTCCAGTGCACCAGGTCAGCTGTGTAAAGGCCCCTGGAGCTTGTTGTGTCCCTGTAGCTCTGAACAAGAGGTCAGTCAGCTGCCCCTTGGAGTTACTTCAACCTGGGATGAAGGGTGCAGGTACAGACTTCCTTCTAAAACAACAGGGCAGGCCTAAAGCAGCAGGGTAGTCCCCTGGGAGCAGGGCAGTCCTTATTCTGTAATATCCACAGATCCAGCAGTGTGCTGAAGAATGGGTTTGAAGGTTTCCTTTTTATACCTGGTGCCCCCTTTGAAGTGGAAGGAACCTCTGGAGTCCCCCTACAGAGGTCTGAAATTTCCTGCCTGATCCCAGTCTGTCTGCAGGCACAATAGGCTAGTGTGAAGTCCTTTGTGTGTGAGCTGAGGCAGAGTCTGTGAAGTCCAAGTGTGACAGACAGATGACTGCTCCGCCCCCTCATCAAGTCAGGATGGATCATCCTGCCAACACCCAGTCCTTCTACCATGGGGCTCTCTGGAAAGAATACACAAAGGTCAACTGCCAACCAGAGTCAAATACCACTATACTGTTCCGAGGGGAGTCAGCCATTTTTTTTTAAGCTCAACATCAGCCGGGGATATCACATTAAATATTTTGGCAGTATCTGCTTGACAGTTGATTTTATCTTTACACCATTCACCAATCTTCTCACATTGTAGGGTACACCATTCTTTGTCCTACGGTGCTCAATCAGCGTATTTATTAAAAGATCTCCAACAAAGAGCCCTTCCACGGGGCCCGCCAGGCATTGCAGCACCAGCCTGGTGAGGAGCACTGCCCTGTGATGAAGCATGTCACCTTCGGGTGAGTGAGGGCAACTGTTCTCAAAAGCACAAGTTTCTCAGAGTACCTGCATTCAGCTAGGGATAATCTTTCTGTGGCTGACTTTGGTTGTTTGGGGAGAGTGTATACTGGATCGGTAATCTCCCAGTCCTCTTTTGTGATATACAACTGCCAACCAGACCTCGTCATGTGATCCAGGAACAGGCACCAAATGGTTAGAGCAAGAAAATGCCAATTTTCTAAAAGTGTTATTTTCAGAATTGTGATTTAAAATCCAACTTTAGCATTAAATAGGGTTTCAAATTGCAATTTCTCAGACACTAAACATGATATTCCTACCTGCTCTCCAATAAATGTTATCACTTATTGAATGTAATAAGGTAACCCAATGTTATTCTATGGGAGAGGTAGGCATCACAACAGTGAAAAACGAATTTGTGAGTTTTTCCCTACCAGGACATGTAAAACTTGAAGGTACATGTCTAACTTTTTAAATATACTGCACACTGCCATATGGGCTTATTAGGGCCTACCCTAATGGCGATTTATGGTATTAAAAAGGGAGGTTTAGGTCTGGCAAAAAGATTATCTTGCTACGTCAAAATGACAGTTTAAAAATGCACACACAGGCTGCAATGACAGGCTTGAGACATGTTTAAAAAGGCTACTTAAGAGGGTGTCACAATAAGTTCTGCATACCCACTAGTAGCATTTAATTTAAGGGCCCTGAGTGCATGTAGTACCATTTTACTAGGGACTTACAAATAAATTAAATGTGTCAATTGGGTGTAAGATCATTTTATCATGTTTAAAAGAGAGAGCACAAGCATTTTAGCACTGGTTATCAGTGGTAACGTGCACAGATTCCTAAAAGCCAACACTAGCTGGTTCAGAAAACAGGAGGGGTGAAGACAAAAGGTTTGGGGATGACCCTGCAGAGAGGGCTAGGTCCAACAATGCCTGATACAATATTTACACCTATTGCACTAGCACTTTAGTTTTAAAACAGGTGGGATGACCTCCACTTGCTTAAAGCAGGCCAATGTGAGGCCACTCCAAAGGCAAGCCTGTCTGTGCCTGTTCACGCCCAGCAGGCACCTGGGGCCAGGAGCCCTGGCCAATCTGCACCAGACGCTAGTCTGTACTCCTGCGCAGATTTGATTTCTTGAAGGGGCTCCTGCTCGATGTTATGTCTCCACAATATGAAACCGGGAATGGGGCTTTGAGTTGCAACTCCTGTAATTTCTGTTTTAAAGCAGATATTCCCACTCCTCTGAGTATTAATAGCCTCAAGAAAAACAGCATATGCTTTTTTAGTGTGGAAAATCTCTCTTGGAAAGCATAAACCTGAGTTATTTAATTTCTTAGTTGACAACAAACCAGAGGCTGTGTTTTTAACAGAAATCTAGCTCAATGATAGCTCCAAACCAGATATTGTGCAAGCAGTACCAGAGGGTTACTGCATTGGCAGACAAGACCATATCAGTAAAGGTGGGGGAAGTATTGCAATTATATTCAAATCTACATTGGTCTGTAATATATCTGATCTCAGGTTACCAGAATGTGATAGCATAATTTGTTGCTCAAAATTTCCCATAATTTTTCTTTTTTTAGGTGTCTTCATTTATCATCCACGAGACCCTGGGGGCAGTTTTTCTAAATCCCTCAAAGATTTCATTGCACCATATGTCTTGAAGTTCCTCAATTTTACAACTGTAGTTGACCTTAATCTTCATTTTCACAACCCAGCTGACACCTTTGTCTCCAACCTGACTAAAGATCTTGAGCTATCCAATTCCATCAACAAGTAAAAAGATCCACATATCTAGCAGAGCACTTACTTGATCCGTTGTTTTCGAATTTAGCGATCTTAAATGTAGGGCTACCTTTTCTGCTGACCTGGTCCGATTCCTATGGAGATGGATTGGCAGGGGTGACTCCCCTTCCTCTCCCTTGATCAGCATTCGCCGCTGGTCGAAAGTCATTATGGTGGATCTCTGCAATCTTCTTAGAACATTCAAACCAAACCATATGGCTAGCGAGGAGTCTATAGGGGACATAGACGATGAGGACGCAGTGGTTAGAGACTGGATTGGTTCAGCCTTGGCAAAACTAATCCCGTTAACAACTCTACTAAAACCCAAAGCCAAAAAACTGGCTTCATGGTTTAATAAAGCAAACAGAAGGAGATGTTAGCCCGAAACCGGTCCCAGGATGCTTGTTTCCGGTCCAGGGAAGACATGGCTTGGCAGTTCGGGCTGGACTGTTCCCATGAGGCACAGGGTCAAGACTGATTTGCATATAGTTGTGTCTGAACTGGGGTGGCGAAGTGAGCTAAAGAAAGATGATGGATTCAACCCAGATCTGTGACTGGGGATGAGTGTCTGAAAAGTTTCAGCACTCCGTCCATCATCTACTTGTGTTTGCTTTGTTCGCCCTCAGTTGGCAGGGTATGCCCAGACGTGGGTCCTTTGCTCACTTTGCCACTGGATTCAAGCTAGCCTGGCTGATGAGGGCTGTTAGCCCGAAACCGGTCCCAGGATGCTTGTTTCCGGTCCAGGGAAGACATGGCATGGAAGTTCGGGCTGGACTGTTCCCATGAGGCACAGGGTCAAGACTGATTTGCATATAGCTGTGTCTGAACTGGGGTGGCGAAGTGAGCTAAAGAACAATGATGGATCAACCAAGATCTGTGACGGGGGTGAGTGTCTGAAAAGTTTCAGCGCTCCGTCCATCATCTACTTGTGTTTGTTTCATGGTTTAATAGCCAGCTTCTCGCCATCAAAAACATGTACGGTGCTTAAGCGGATCTGGTGCAAAAGCTACAATACTATCTGTAGAAAGAACTACAGTGATTCAATTAAAACTTATCAGAGAGCTATAAGGAAGGCTTGCTCTGCATTTTACGCTGAGCGATTATAAGGCAACTCCAACTCCTCAAAAGAGATTTTTGCATTAGTGAAATTCTTGCTAGATCGGAGGCTCTATCGGTGACCTTGTCTTTTAATAGATGTAACGATCTGGCTAGGTTTTTCTCTCGTAAAATCTGCAGTATTTGCAATACATTACGGGACCAAGGCAGAATGTCCCTGCTCCGGTAGGCTGAAATTGCTATAATGGTGAAGGCCCTAAGCTATCCAATTTCGATCATCTTATCAAGCCAGAGATCGTCGCCAGCCTTGCCAATTCGGTCAAGTCTGACTCTCCTTTAGATCCTGCCCCTCCATATATTATTAATAAGGTGGCCTCTGCATTTCATCCTACTCTGATTGACTAACTTAATTTGTCAATTGCCTCATCTCTAGTCCCAGTTGCCTGGAAGCATGTAGTAGTGATACCACTATTAATGAAACCCTAGTTGGACACTGGTTTATTAAAGAACTAGCGACCAATATCTCTATTCCCATTTCCAGCCAAAGTACTCAAAAAATATATAAACCACTGACTGTTCGCATAACTGGAGCGCCACAATCTACATAGTTTTTCACTCACATCATAGCACCGAGTCAGCATTGCTTGCCATTTCAGAAGAGCTGAAAAGGTCTTTAGACCAAGGTGGCACTGCAGCTGTCACTCTATTGGATTTAAGTGCAGCAAGCAAGCCCACAATGCTCTCCTCATGCAACTATTACATTGTGGAATTGGCAAGACAGCTTTAAAGTGGTTTGCATCCTTTCTCACAAACTGCTGCTTTCAAGTTTCAAACAAGCCTTCCCTCTCCTCCACTCTTCATATCCCATGTGGCGTTCCTCAGGATTCTTCCCTGAGCCCCACCTTTATGTTCCACCTTTGGCAGACATTGAGGTCTCCTTCAGGTTGTCATTGATCACATATGTTATGTTAATGTTATGTTAATGAAACTTGTAGAGCTCAACTGCTGCCCAAAGGCGTCCTGGCGCTAAGCACTACCTGGTGGGTGTCCTAGGAGGGGGATTATACAGAGAAAAGCCAGGTTTTCAGCCCCTTCCTAAATGAAAGGAGATCCATGGCCTTTCTCAGATGCACAGGAAGATCATTCCAAGCCCTGGCGGCACAGTAAATGAAACTCCTGCCACCCCAACTGGCTTTCTTAACTCGGGGGATAGTCACTAGCTTTGCTTCCGAGGAACGTAACATTCTACCAGGAACATACCAGAGTAGTCGGTTTCTCAGGTAGACTGGGCCACTGCCCACCAAGGCTTTAAAGACAATGCACAATGCTTTAAACCGTGCCCGTTGTTTCACTGGAAGCCAGTGGAGATCTCGAAGACCCTTTCCCACGGAGACGAACCTGGGAGTGCCCGTTAGCAGTCTTGCTGCCGCATTTTGCACAATCTGGAGTCTATTAAGATGTTTCTTATGTAAACTCAAATACAGACCGTTGCAATAGTCCAGTCGTGACAAGACGAGCGCCGTGACTGCTGTCCTAAAGTTATCTTTAAGAAGATTTTTTTTTATTTTTCTCAACTTTCTGAGAAGAAAGAAGCTGGTAGAGACCACCCCGCTAACATGATCACCAAAGGTTAGTTTATTATCCATCACCACACCCAGGTTCTTTGCTTTCGTGGAGGGGGCTAGAGGTATACCCATTTCCTCTGGCCACCAATCAGGTGACCAGAGGTTGACATTATTCCCAAATATCAAAACCTCTGTTTTACCGGCATTGAGCTTTAGGCAATTGGATGCCATCCAGCCTGCAACGGATTTCATGCAGTCATGACATCTCAGGCTGGTCTCAGCTTCTTTGCCCGGCTGAAGGGACAACACAATTTGAGTGTCGTCTGCATAAGACGTCACCTGAAACCCAAAGGATCCAATCAGGGCTGCCAATGGGGACACATATATATTAAAAAGCGTGGGACTAAGAGATGAGCCCTGTGGCACCCCGCACGGAAAGGAGAACGGCTTAGACTTATTCTTGCCTAGGTCCACCGTTTGGGTTCTGTCCGTCAGAAATGATTTTAGAAGGTTCCAGGCCCTGCCCTGAACCCCTGCTGTAGATAGCCGGTCCATCAATACTTCATGATGGACCGTATCAAAGGTCGCCGAGAGGTCTAACATGATCAGAATCGCAGCACCTCCTTGGTCCAAGGCCTCTCTTATTTCCTCCAATGCTTTAATCAAGGCTAACTCTGTGCTATGTTCAGCACGGAAGCCAAACTGCGTGGGATCCAATGAACAGTTAGTGCGAAAAAACGTGCTGAGCTGGGTGTTCATGGCCTTCTCAATAATTTTGGCTGACAGTGTGAGGCGTGAGATAGGTCTATAGCTGTTCAGATCACTAGGGTCCAGTTTAGGCTTTTTTATCAGAGGAAGAATAGAGGCCTGTTTCCACATTATGGGAAAGTGGCCCGACTCAAAAATAGAATTAATCATAGAGGTCAGAACCGGGCAAATGATCTTGGGAAAAAGTTTAATCACCGAGACTGGACAGGGGTCCAGGGGAGATCCAGATCTACTCGCCATCAAGAGCTTGATAACCTCTTGAGTTTCTAGTGGTGTAAACTCAACTAGAGTAGATATAGCTTTACTTACAATAGGCTCCGCCTCGTCTAAAGCCTCCTTAGCCTCTGATTGCTGAGGACTAAAGGAGGAAAAAATAACATCAACCTTTTGCCGAAAGAAAGAGGCAAGATTTTCACATAGCTCAGGGCTTGTATGTACATTTGGCCTAGTAGGATTAGTAAGTAAGTTTATCGTTTTAAATAACTCTTTGGAGGAGGATTTTGCCTTATTAATCTGCTCAGAAAAATAAATCCTCTTAGATTCCACGAGTAATTTTTTGTACCCTGAGAGACTGGTTTTATAGGCCACTTTGTCACTGGCACTATAGCCTTTTCTCCAGGCTCGTTCTAGCCTCTTACAGTCAGTTTTTTGCTCTTGAAGGTTCTCCGAGAACCAGGGGGCTGACGGGGTGGCCCGCTTAGGGGAATACCGTTTAATCGGGACAAGTTTACTGCACGCAGCGTCAATCCATCCCGAGTAAACAGCTGCAGCCTCCTCTGCTCCAGCCGGAAGGAGGGGAGCTGTGTCTTTCAAGAGATTCCCCAAAGCGGGACTGTTAGCATTATTCCAGGCCCTGATAGTTAGCTTGGCCCTAGACTCTGATTTAGGTTGATAGTGAGGAGTCCGTGATAAAACAAATAGGATGGCGGCATGATCAGTTCAGGTGAGAGGCAGGGTCTCAGAGAAGGAAAGGCAGGAGTTATTGGTAAAAATTCCGTCCAGTGTATGACCTGCTACATGTGTAGGTCCAACCACCAGCTGCTCAAGATCCCCCACTCATAACTAGTTTCAGCCTCATATTATCAGGATCAGTGGGTTCTTCCAAATGGAAATTAAAATCCCCCAAAACTGTAAAGGACTTAGCACAAAGTCCTTCCTCCAGGAGCGAACCAATGGCATCTAGGAACGCGCCTCTGGGACCAGGAGGACGATAGAGAAGGATAGCCCTAAAAGTGTCATGGGGGGAAATGCGTACACTAACCGACAATGCTTCACAAGCTGCATTGGAGGCTATAGAAAAAGAGGGCACTAATGTATTGTGATATAACACAGCCAGACCTCCGCCCTTCCTATGTGGTCTATCCAGGTGTGGCAGAGGAAATCTGGAGGAGATGCTTTAACAATATCAGGTCCTAAAGTAACATCGGTCCATGACTCAGTAATAAATGCCAGCTTAATATCATACTGCTCAATGAGCAGTGAGCATTCCATGCTGTGCTTAATTAATGACCTGGCATTAAGAAGTAGACATTTTATGGGAGCCAGTTCAGTTTGTATGAGTGAACTACCTGGCTGGTTAACCAAGCATTTAATAGGATAGTCAGTGATGCAGGGGAGGGGTAGGGAGCAATTAGAGCATAGTGTATCGTGATCCGCCGAAATAATATCGGGCCACAGTTTGGGACAGCTCACCTTGCCACCTCTCAGATCCAGCCCTAGAAGAGACTCCCTCGAATATGGCTGTAAATGAGGCTTCATAGATCCAGGGGGGCATGCCCCAAGCCCGGGCCGAGCGCGGACGGGCGCAGACGGGCTTGCCTTAGGCGCGCCTTTGGCGCGCCGGCGGCGCGCCCGCTGCGCGGTCGCGTCAGCGTGTGTTTTATAGGTGCAGCTGAAGCCTAGCCCGCTGACCTCCAATGGCTGCCCTGCTCCTGCGAGCACTAAACCGGTAGGAGGAGCGCCTCATGCAACTCACCAACCCGTCAGACAGCGTGCATTTAAACAGCTTTGAGGTAAGATAAAAAGGGAAATATTTAAAAAGACAGTTCAAATTCAATTTTAGAAACACATATTACGATCGAACACAGAGCTAAAAAACGGTATAAAATCACCAGCACTTCACTAAGAACCCAGCTTGTACCCCAGGTAGACAGCGCTGCGCGGACGCGTCAGCGTGTGTTTTATAGGTGCAGCTGAAGCCTAGCCCGCTGACCTCCAATGGCTGCCCTGCTCCTGCGAGCACTAAACCGGTAGGAGGAGCGCCTCATGCAACTCACCAACCCGTCAGACAGCGTGCATTTAAACAGCTTTGAGGTAAGATAAAAAGGGAAATATTTAAAAAGACAGTTCAAATTCAATTTTAGAAACACATATTACGATCGAACACAGAGCTAAAATACGGTATAAAATCACCAGCACTTCACTAAGAACCCAGCTTGTACCCCAGGTAGACAGCCAGTCGATATGCAAACGACACCCAGCTTGTCATCTCACTGGTCCCCAGCGAGGGCCTAGTGAGATGACAATCTCACTAGCCCCAGAATACAAGGCATTTGAGGAATTGCTTAGCAGCAGTGGCCAATTGGATGAGCCTCAACTGGCTAAAACTTAATGGTGGCAAATTGGAGGTTATGATTGCTTGGAACCAGCCCCATCTTTGGACTCTGGAATGGTGGCCTGGATGTTCTGGACCCGTTCCCATCACCCAAAACAATTGTTCAAAATCTTGGGGACTGGTTGGAGGAAAATCACACAATGGAACACCAAGTGAAGAAATTATCTGCTCTTTTTGGCCTTTTCAGGAGTCTTAAAAAAGTAATTGGAAATCATCCATACCACAACCAAAAAACCCATTGACCAGGCAATTATTGCATCACGCCTGAACTACTGGCATGTGCTATATCTGGGATTGACCCAGACATTACTGAGAAGGCTCAGACCATCCAGAATGCAGTAGCATGGCTGCTATTGCAGATTCCCAAATATGAATCGGTCTGCTTCCATCTTGCACATCTGCACTGGCTCTCTGTTGACAAAAGAATAAAAAAAAGGCCCTATGCTTTGTTTTCCGGGCTTTTGCTGATGCCAGGCCCACCTTTGTAATAAAGCTGTTGCAACCCTATATTTTCTCTAGGATATTAAGACCAGCCAATCTAGGGCTTGCTTGCATCCGGAGGGTTAGAAGAAACAGAGTGGGTGGTCGCTCATTTTTAATTTTAGTGGCTAAACTATGGAACATGCTTCCACTGCATCTGCATTGGAGACTGAGCGAGGTCACCTTTAAAAAGCTTCTTAAAACCTGGCTCTTTTGATCCTGTGCACTTAGGGGTAGATTTACAAACATTTTATTCTGGGTTAGTGTCACAAAAGTGGGGCTAACCAGCATAAAATGTTTTTTTCTAATTCACTTTCCAGCGCAAAACTTGTTTTGCACTGAAAAGTACCCTTAGGGGGTACATTTTCAAATATTTTGCACTGGGTTAGCGTCACAAAAGTGACGCTAACCAGCCCAAAATGTTTTTGGGGAATTTACTTTCCAGTGCATCATTTGTTTTGTGCTACAAAGCACCCGAAAAGTAGCGTAAAGCAGCGCAAAGCACTGCTTTGCGTTACTTAGAGCCAAGGGAGCATTACATGCGTGGCACATGTGTGTTCCCATGCAACCATCCATGCCTTTTGACGCAAAACCCTTTCTACAAAGGGGCCGATTCCGATGTCGTTCGGAAACTGTTCGAACGAATCGGTCTCGGAATCGTTTCCGAATGAATCGGGTCCTGCGAGTCCGAACGACCAATTACAATGCTTCCCAACATCGTTTGGTCGGACTTCCATTGACTTCAATGGGAGCCTGTGTTCCGAACGAGAACACAGGCTCCCATTGAAAAATGGGGTTGTTGGGGAAAACCTTGCACCCAGTGGCGGGCACCTCATGGTGCCTACCACATTGTGCATGGTTGGGAAGAGGGGTCCCTTGGGTACCCCCACAGGCCACATTCAGATGCCTCTGGGTGAAGGGGGGCCCGCAACAGGCCCCCAAAGACAGATTCCGGCAGCCGTTTCGTCTCGGGCAAACCAAATCGGAATGGCTATCCGAATCGGTCATCATAATCGATCGTCCAGAAACCGTGTCCATGGAGCTGTACGAATCGGCTCTGAAAGACTCGGGCTGTCCGGATGCCTTTCAGAACCAATTTGGTCTGCTCGAACAGTTTCCGAGCATCGTAATCGGTCGTTGGGAAAACTGTACGATTCGGTAGGAAGCAAGGGTTCCGAATCGGATTGGACAATACCGAATCCCATCCGGAGCCCTTCCTAACGACATCGGGATCGACCCCAAAGAATTGTAGACAGGGTTTAGCTCCAAATGTTAATGCCACTTCAAAGGAGGCGCTAACAGGAGAAATGTTTTTCTTTCTCCTTTCTTTTCTGACTTTGCATGCGTGCTGCACTGTGCAGCACACATACAAAGTGGGAAAAGCCTTTAAACTTGTCTAGGCATCAGCGCCAGTGCTGGGGAGAGGGGAGGAGAGTGCCATATCTCTGTAGATATGGTGCTCTCCTGCTCCCTCCCTTTCACGCAACGCAGCACAGCCTTTTTGGGTGCTGATCTGTGTTGCGTGTATTTTTTGAAAATCTGGCTCTAAAAGTAACGCTTTGCATTCAATAGCGCCAAAGGGGTGTTACTTGGGTGGTACATGGGCATTCCCATGCAACCACCTATGCCTTTTGACGAAAAACCCTATCTAAAAAAAATAGCAGACAGGGTTTAGTGGAAAAAGTTAATGCCATTTCGAAGGAGACATTAAATGGAGAAATGCTTTTATTTCTCCTTTCTTTTCCGACTTTGCATACGTGCTGCACTGTGCAGCACACATACAAAGTGGGAAAAGACTTAAATTAAGTCTAAGCATAGTATTTTGTACTGGAAGGGTACCCTTCAAGTACAAAAGCTATGCTAGACTCACACACACAATCATTGCATTACGGCCCAAAGGTGTGTGTGTGGCACTTGGCAGCTGAAATCTGCGCCGGCGCTAAGGAGAGGGGAGGAGAGAGCCATATCTCTGTAGATATCGCGCTCTCCTGCTCCCTCCCTGTCACGCAACGCAGCACAGCATTTTTGGCTGCTGCGCTGCGTTCTGTGAATTCTTAGTGTTTTTTGCAGATGGTTCAGTTAGCACTGGGAAACACTGCCTGGGCAGCCATTCACTTTATAAAGGGTAAAACGTAAACATTAATTAATTAATTAAGAGTACGTACTGTAAGGAACACAGTGTGTGTGCGAACTCAGGAGCGGCCGCTGGTACTGTGAAGAGGTGGGGCGAGAGAGGGGTGAACACAAAAAAGACAATTACAAAATAAATAAAATTGCACTTACCTGCTCTGTCCTCGTGTTCTTGTCAGGAGCCTGGTGCAAACTGTGCAGGCTCCCAGCTCCCAATTCCAGCGCTGCTCACATGCTGCGAATGCTATTCCCAGCATGTGAGCAGCGCTGGGATTGGTCTGAACGCTTCGGTTCGGCGCTCAGACATAGACTGGTAGCCTGTATTGGTTTCTCCACCCAGCTGTACAAAGCAGCTAGGTGGAGAAAGGCTAAGGGGCCGATTCCGATCTCGGCCGGTAGGGCTCCGAATCGGATTCGGCTTAACCGGATCCGATTCGGAGCCCTATTTCCCGACCGATTCGTACGCGCGTCCGGGCGAGTGAGTACGATGCGAAATCGCCGACCGACTCGTCCGGGCGTCCCGACCGCACCGACCGACTCGTTCCCGGGTCTAACCGCACCGACCGACTCGCTCGGACACGACTCGCACCGCGCAATGGAGACGTTCCCCGGCCGGGTAAGTACGATGCGCGCCGCGAGCAGTCCGACCGCGCCGCGCACTCCGGCTCCAAAGAGCAGTCGGAGCCATACTTCGGGGGTCCGTGTCGGACCCCCCTGTTCGCGTAGCTGCGCGAGTCGCACACAGGGGGGACCCATGGGTCCCCCCTACCTGTGCGTGTACGGCGCGAGTCGCTTCGCCGCGTACACGCTGTAGGGGGCGCCCTTGTCCGCCTCGCACCCATTGAGTCAATGGGAGCCCGCGTACGCGTTGTACGACAGGCTCCCATTGACTTCAATGGGAGTCCGACCGACTCGAGTCCGATGGCATACGTGCGCATCGTACTCGTTCGGTCGGGCTGCACGGGTCCGATTCGGTCGGAAATCTCTCCGGGTCCGGCTCGGTCGGAGAGATTTCCGGCCTGAATCGGAATCGGCCCCTAAGTGCGCATGACGTTTTGGCTGGCACTCCGGGCCTGGAAAAATCATCATACGCATTTAGCAGTGCCCATCACTCCCCTCCCCGGTACTGCAGCTTCACTGTGGCTGTCCTGGCCCCTCCCTCGGCTCGGCTGGCAGGCAGCCTTCAGGACGCAAAATAAAATGATAATAAAAACGTTTTAGTGAAGAGCTACAAGATTGCCAGGGAGGTTTATTTTACCCTTTGTGATTTTTTTCCTCCTAACTGGGACCTTCTTAATGAGACAACTGACAGCTTTCACTTATGCTAATCTGAGCAGGGTGGTTCCATGTCTAGTGGGAGGAGTCACCATTTCCTCGGGCAATAAAGAAGAGGACTCAGCAGGTCTTCTCAGCAACCAGACTTTGACAATATCTTAATCCAAAGAACACCATGCAAGTGTGAGCTTAATGAGCTCATCACCATGCTTACATAATATGAGTATGCACATGGACAAAGAGATTACATCATTTTCATAAGTTAATACCCCTATGAGGAAATACCCAGACCGCATATGAATGTGTTTGCAATGTAAGAGCAGGCATAGATTGCACTCAAGACCATGTGACTATTTCTATCATTGCCCCTCTACTGAGCAAATTGCCCTGGATGGTATATTCCCAGGGGGCATGGTCCTCCAAAACATGTGCGTGTTTAAATAATTGGCTCAACTAATCCTGGAAGAAATCATCACTACAGAAGGGACTCAGGGTTGTACAGCTCTTATCCATTCCCAGGGCATCAAAGATGCTCTAATTACGAACAGTAACCTTTTACATTATGGAGGAACATCATATTTATTGACTGAAGAGGATTTCAAATTCCTAAGAAATCTGACAATACCTGATGTTATGACTACTTGTACAGCGCATGATCTGGGAGGGTATACTGGTGCTCATAAGAGGGGGATGCTCAGGCTGTGTCTGGGTCTAGATAAAGAACCATGGGGCATATTTACATGAAAATGGGACAGCATGGTGCCGCAAGCCATTTTGCAGCGCCCTGCTGCGCCATTTTCAAAATGGAGGGATGCGCTGTATTAACCAGAACACGGCGCTTCCCGGTGCTCACCACTGCGTCAGCGCTAAAAAGGCTGGCTAGCACCAATGGAACAATTACTCTAGGATCCCTATTTTCACCTGATGCCACTCTGCTTAGGGACTCTGCCAAGAGTTCAATTTTATCCGACAGGAGCTTAATCTGGCCCATCATCTCTTGCTGAAAGAATTAAACATAGCTTCCATACTAGCGACAAGCGACACATTGCTTATTTGAGGTGTGGCCCTGTTATTTTCCTTGGTAGTGGACTTTTGCGTTACTAGATTAGTAACCCAGGAAGAAAAGAAGCCCCCACTTTATCCAAATGTGAGGTATCCGGTAATCCATGAGCCTTTTTGGGGTGCTTAGATATATTCCCTTCAAACCGCTTCCTTTTAAGCTGTGGTGATTTATTAACTTTTGATGCGACGGGCCAGACAAACCAGGATTATTTGCACTCAAGTCTTCCTGAGTGGCACGTTGGGTCTTAACTTTTGTCCGTTTCACTGCCTTAGGTTTAGAAGAAGTTGCAACCTTTTGGATGGTGCCTTCACATACTGAATTTAAAGCTACTTTGGGTGCCCCAGATTGAGCGTCCGGCACGGGGGATGGTTCAGTAATCAGGCTCTGTACAGCTTCAATACGGTCTTTCACCAGGTTAAGCTCAGTGGAAATAGCATCCATTGCCGTAGTAATGTAGGAGGTGATAAAAAAAGCTAAGCATGACTCTTTATCTTATCCCTTGTTCCCCAAATGGCTCTTCTTCTCCATTTTTTGGAAGCAGTTGATCTAGGTATCAAGAATTTGGAAAATAAGCTGTCGTGACGGCACCCCAAGTGAATTACAGTTCTACGCCAATCTTTCTGTATGGAGGCAACCTTCTCATCTCATCAACTGCAGGACCAAAGTTGACAGGCGGGGGCCCAGAAAATAGAAGAATAAAAGCCAAGAGCCCTGGCCCAGCCCAGCCTTGTCCGATCGCGGACGGATGTAGATTGGCCCGCTCTTGGCCCAGTGTCACACCCGGGCACGTCCCGCGCAGCAGGAGGAAAAGCGGCCTTTTATTGAACACCTGACTAACATTCTCCCACCTCCTTCTCCCTTGCAGCTGTCAGACAAATGCAGTCAAAGCAGTATGGGGCTTGCAGTCTGCCCCCAAGCAGGTCTCCATGGCTTCCCAAGCAGCAGGAGGAAAAGTGTCCTTTTGTTGAGCGCCCGACTGGCATTCTCCTGCCTCCTTCTCCCCTTCAGCTGTCAGGCAAATGTGGGCAAAGCAGTATAGGGGTTGCAGTCCACCCTCAAGCAGGTCTCTATGGCGTCCAACTCAATAATTGTTGGAAGGGAGGGATGAAGCAATGATAATCGTTGGTTGACTGGTATGAGATAATAAAGTGCCTTAAACAGGCTACTGACATCGCTGCTGGGGGAGGAAGAGCAAAGTGCAGGCCACCAAAAGACAGTTGCATGTTCAGGATGCTCGCGCTGTGTAGCTGTCATCTCCCAGTGTGCCTCACTGCAGACTGTTACACAGCTCGATGTTGGCCAGGAGGGTGACATCGGTTCAGCACTGATGGCTTAGATGGAAACACCTCACCTCCCAGAAGCATGAAAGACCAGCTGAACAAAGACAGCAAAGGAGCAGACACCAGTATCACGGAAGCCCTCAGCAGAGGAAGACACTGCCGAGAGGGAACACCAGACCCTCCTACCTTATATCAGGTGGAGAACTAGGAAAACAGCTGGATAGTGGTGCTCTGGGTTCTACCTGTTTCCCTTGTTGAAATTAAAGCAGATACAGCAATACACACTCTACTATTAGGAATATACAGACCCAATCACACTTAAGCCTTACCTCAATTAACTAACAGTCAAACGTAGAACCCTCTGACAATAGGACTGTGATGCAATGAACAGAAAGCAGATCGTCATGTGACAGATGGATGGCTTGGCAGGAGTTTCATA
Source organism: Calotriton arnoldi (assembly GCA_963921515.1). Classification (NCBI taxonomy): domain Eukaryota; kingdom Metazoa; phylum Chordata; class Amphibia; order Caudata; family Salamandridae; genus Calotriton; species Calotriton arnoldi. Next base: position 86,890 of record CAWUFW010019913.1, read on the forward strand.
CCAGAGTATCATGAACAAATACTAGGTAACAATGTACAAGGTAAAATGTAACATGCACGGATATATAGAAAGTATTACAGCTACTGTTCAGCAACGTCTGGCCGAACCGGATACAAATGTATTGTCCCCTGCCCCTGTTTGAGCATTCCCCCCAAACAAATATACAAAGCCCATCCGCGGCTGGCGCCATTAAATGTCAGCGTGCCTAATATAAAGGCTGTTTAGTCTTGAATCCACCTCATGCCTCTTTAATCGACTACCAGACTTTCCTGGTGCGTTTCGCTTGCTCTTGCAGGCATAGGCCCTAAGAGTCGGTGTGTGGCGGGCTGGGAGGGGGGTGTTGCAGACCCCCAAAAATAGCCATGCTGGAGTTCAGTAGGTGAATGAGCAATAAAGATGCATATAATTGGTATGTTTATCCTGTCACATTTGCTGTGTGTTAAAAGACAAAGGTCAAATGTCAATCTATGTGTTTTGACAACTTGATGCTTATTTGTATACTTATGTTTACTTTTATTTCTCAGACAAAAAATTGAGACGATTTTGTAAAAGTGACCTGGGTGACAATCGTGCTGGGAAGTGAAAGCTCCAAAGTGTTTTTCTTCCTTGTAATTTTGAGACAACCCACAGATTCATGCATTTGTGGGCATTTTCAAACTCTGATCCATACCCTTTCAACTCTCGAATGGGTCTTCGATTTACTTTAGAACAGAACTAGTCTAAATCCCCATCCAGGGTATAAAGGGGAACCATTCACCCATAGATTTGCAGGGAGTAGGGGTAGGGTATTCTCCACAGGCAAAAATATTTTGTCTGCAGAGAAAAAAAGTAATTTTGCACAGGGGACCCTATTCCAGTTGTACAGAGTTCTCTGCTACATAGAATTACAATCAGCGATCGTAGGTGTTTGTATAGAACGTGACATAACCTTTCCAGGACTACACCTGGGAAACTACCTGGTGCGGCTTTCCAGGTGTGCTTGTGGCAATACATGTGAATAGAAAGAAGTAAGCAAAATATGGCCAGGTGAAGGCGGACATCTTTGCCCCTATTTATCCCTTTTTTTTGTGTGAATCTGGCCCAATGTTTAGAGTTGGGTATGGCTCATAATCCATATCTAGCACAGTGATCTTCTTTCAAGGGATGATGAACCCACAATGATGGTATTCATTGTAGGTGTTAATGGGGATGTGGGCAGGCACACCAGCTTTTACATTCAACATAGTAGCTACCAGGTGCCTGTTCCATTGGAATTTTTCTAGATCACTGGAAAGAGGAGGCCGTTAAGATCAGGCAATTTGCAATGGAACAGCCTGAGAAGGTTAATGTGGTCGAAAAGGAGGAGAAAATGAAGTTACCACACGGCATAGGGTCCTTAAATTAATATTTAAATGCAAAACAACAGACCTTTATCAGGAAGGAATTTTGGAAACCTCTGTGAGACCTTTGAAACCTTTTTCTCATTCTGAAGAGCATATGTTTAGTAACTCAGAAGCAGCTAGGGATTTTCAGGACTGGTGGTGATCATTTAACGCTCACTTAATACCATTTGTGATTTAAAGGTGTGTAGAATACCCAGGAGTTTCCCATGAGCCTCTGCTTTGGCAGCCATCACTGTGAACACCCAGTTCCTCCTTTGCATATATCCATCCTACCTCCTAAAGCCACCCGGCCAGATTGTCATATTTCAGCCCTCGACATCAACAGTGCCACAAACCTTTAAATGTTCCAGGGTGAAGATGACGGGTTCTGAGAAGTCGGTCTTTTTGTCACTGGTTATTTGGCCGCTGACTACTCGAGAGTTTACTTGGAAGTCACGAAGAGTTTCTGGTGAATCTGTGTTGCTGCCTTTGAAAAAACTCCCATTCAAGATGAGGTTCATGTCCGTGAAAGATATGAACCCTACACCAATGGAGGCTGGACCATGTGAATGAGAAGAAGAATAAAAACATGTCAAGTAGAAAAGAACTATGTAAACAAAATAGATGAATGCCAAGATCCCAAATGCCACTAACTCATGCAGATGTCACATCGCAAACTAGACTTTGACTAGTAGCGTCCTTGATATGCACACCATGTAATAATCAGACATTATTTTACAAAAACAGACATCCCAGTAACAAAAGGAACAACCACAAATGAATGTGTTTTGTGAAAATGTATACATAGGATAGTTAAAAGTAATATGGAATAATATGGCCAATAAAGGCATCATTCCAAACTACTCACAAATGAGACAACTCAAAATATGGGAAAGGGGCCTGTAGCCCACAGGTAAAAATACCTTTATATGACAAATATTTGTATTGTTTGAGTTAGTATCCTGCCAACAGAGATCACTGATTGGAATTTCTCCAGAATCCCGATTCTGTAATAAACTCCCTAACGCTGCACCAATTTAGGAAAGAGTTTAAGACTCAATTCTTTGAAGAACACAACATCACAATGCAATAACGCCCATAAATCACCTTTGTCTCCGATTACTCATTGAATTTAGGTACATACATACATACATAAGCATAGCGGTGTGCAAGAATTAAGGCACAAGCTAGAAACTAGATCCACTTAATGCCTGGAGATCATATTTGCATCACCATGCAGTTGCAATATTGTCTTTAAACTAAGCATCCTTCGGTTAATGACTTGCAGGACCTATTGATAGTCAAGGACATGAGCCAGAACCAGGATTCTGATGATCCGTAGCACCTCTGGGGTGCAAACAGTAAGGACCTAAGAGTGGGTATTTTAAACTGTACTGCATTGATATTTTTTGATAGCACTTTTTACCCTTTGAGAGACTCAAAGTGATTTCTGTCAGTGCTTAATTTGTGAAAGAAAGAGTGTTGGTGCCTGAAGCTCTCTCAGAAGCCCGCGGCTGATGCAATTAAACATTGGCGCGCCCAAATCTTGTAGTCTTTAATCCACTATCAGACACTCCCAGACCCTTTTTCTCGCTTTCGTGCTTTCTCCCTTTGTGACAGTTTTCCCATCCTTTCCTTTGCCCATCATTCCAACCTGTGTGCTTTTCCCTCTCTTGTGCTCAGTAATTACCTAATATGAAAATATAAGTACAAGTCCCCAAAAATAACTGCCTGTGGCCTCCACTGGCGACCACTGGCTCAAATTAAGCACTGTTTTTGGGTGGTCCATTTCTATAATTTATATAGTGCTGCATACTCTTGGTGGCTCCTGAAGCACTCTGATTTGAGTCTGACTGACATATTTAAGGTCTACTCAACAAAACTTTTCTATTTTAATAATCAACATTCATTGCTGTGATATTTTACCAGGCATGGTCTGTGCTTTCTAGTTAGGCTCTCTATTTACTATTGTGTCTCCAAGCATCTTTTCTGATGATCAACCTTTCAAACCTTTGTGGCTTCATTTTTGCATATTGCTTGTTTCACTTGCTTCCGTCCTTCTTTGTAGTCTTGCTAGCTTTTTTTTCTTTTCATGGTCAGTTTGTGCTTCTTCATTCAGAGCTTGCAGCACAGGCACACATTGAGATTATGAGGCCTTGGTAAAGCATGCGTTATTCACCTGGTGCACTATATACCTCTTGTTTCAAATTTTGCTCAGGAAAATTATGGATTGCATGCTGAAGTGTTAATTCATCAGAGCAGTGTTGATTCATCAGAGTTAATGCTGTGTTGGCAGCAGTCTACTACTCAGGAGACTAAGGGCCTCATTACGAATCCGGTCGGACGAGCGTCTGACCGGCATTGTGTCGGAAACAGAACCGCCCAACAAGGAGTTGGTGGTCACGCTTCCCAAATTAGGATGCGTCTGCCTTCACGGCGGTTGGAAAGTGTATGTCTCCTATTGCGGCTTGTGCTAGGGGCCTCCAAAGTCCGTTTCCGACAGCCTATATATGGCGATTGGACCACCATAGAAAGGCTGTTGGAAATGTGCATCATAATCCCCACGGCGGTGCCTGACCAGGCACTGCCTCCAGTTTGGGGATTATGATCCACCCGAGTGGCTCCTTGAGCCTTTTGGAGGCAGAGCGGATTTCCCCCACAGGCATCGTCGGACCACCTCTATCATAATACGGCCGTCGGACTGATGCCTCAAATGTCTGGTGGAGCGCCGCCGATGAGCTGACGGATGGCCTTCCGCCCAACATCGTAATAAGGCCCTTAGTGACTGATTGCTGCCAGTCTTTTGCTACAGGTAGGGTGCGCTGTTTACGGTTTCAACCAATTATCCCAGTTAAAAACCCATGGTGCCTAAGCCCCTCTGGCCCTTTGTGTATCCTTTGGATGCCTGGGGAGAGCATCTGCTGTGGAACAGATCGCAGCTACAGTAGCTGTCAATTTTGTTGGCCCGCTGTAAGAGCTAACCAGGGACTGGACTCACAAGCCAGTCAGCAGTCCACTACTCAACATTTGCCATTAATACTCTTTCCATTTAATACCAGGTGGGAGCAATGTAATGTCAGTAAGTGAAGGAGGCTAGCATGGAAAAATATCTTTTTACTTTAAAAACTCCAAACTACAGTTTGAAAACCTTTGCATGCTATTAATATTACCTAAATTCTGATAAAGTATTCCTGACACTAAAGCTGCTAGAAGTCAACTGGAGGGAAATTCCAGTGGCGACTGGCAACATTAATTAATGGTGGGGCACTCACCATAATTCTGCTGGCACCGGGCACTCCAAACCGATGTTCCTCTCCCCATGCTGATCCTGGGGGTGACGAGGAGCAGGAATGAAGGGGAAGGACTTCCCACTTTGTGTAACACAAATCCAACCAATCCGATTGATTGGAACAGGCTAACCCAGCGCTCATTTTGAGGCTAGGGGCCTGTGCATGCAATCCCTCAGCTGTTTTACAGTGCTGGGATTGCTGGCTTTGAAGTGCGCATGTCAGATTGGCCAACTGTAGGCAGCCGGCCAATCTGACATGGGTACTGAACACCTACAATGTCATCCTGCAATCTGCAGGAATGTGCCCCGTCCCCACCATCCACTCGCTACGGCCGGCAGCACACAGAATAATAAAATGGTAATAACCATTTTAACAATAAAATGGTAATGACCATTTTATTATTCTGTGTTTACCGCTGTGCTTGCGGCAAGTGGGGCAACGCTTTTTCACCCACGAAGAGAAACCGCCTCTGGGAGAAGCCATAGTAGAGAAGGCACGCTGTTAAACACGGCTTTCAAAATGGAAATTCGTTTTCACTTTCCCACATTATACTCAGGAGCTATGTGAATTCCTGCAGTGAAGCAGTCCTGAACGAGTGGCATATTTTAAAGCTCATTCACCACAGGATTAAAATCTGCTGGGACAGAGGCTGTATCTCAGTGCAGGCCTCACAGTTTACAAAAAGAGTGCTTGTCATCCATTCATTCTTAGCTTTCATTTACAAAATGTCTTCCATCATGCAATCTGTAGGAAGAAATAGACGCTTCTAGGGTGTTTCAAGGAACTTGCTGAGCAGTTCCAATTTGCCACTATCACCCTCAAATCTGTTATTAAGATATGTTCCCAGCCAAGGGCAAACAAGGCTGCCTACATAGTATTGTTACAACTAGCTTTTCATGAGGACACAAAATAATAATCATATTATGCAGTGGTGAATTGAAAAACTGACACAAACTTTTTTTCATGAGATACATACCATTTGTACAAAACTAAAACCATCAATAAAACCTAATAAATTATTTGTATATAGCACATTGGATACCTTCTGATCACTGTAAATTACAGATTATTCATCACTGCTCGATTTACCAAGTTTGCAAGGAGGAAAGTTAGCATTGACAGAATTTGAACTTGTAAATTGTAAATCCCTCAAATGCACATATCATCTATGAGTGTTTAGCCAACTGGACCATCCAACTGGCGTCTTGGGTGTCATTAAGATCAATTTATGCAGCAAAAGATTATTTAGGCGGGAGGAGGAGTGATACAGCCCAAGGTATTTTAAGCACCACAAGACTGTGCATAACCTAACGCGGCCTAATCTGAGCCAGCGTAATGCATAGCCACGCAACGCATCCTCAAGGCGCCATCTCTCTGCACACACTGACAAATTTTGCAATGTTGATCTGGTTTTACACATATTTCAGGTCACTGCTGCTCACGCACTAGTTCACAGGGGAATCTGGAAATGTGGTGTGCAGGTTACCTTCTCACAAACAGATACCTGAGGAGTCCTTGCTTTGTTGGATAGATAGCATTAGCAGTAAGGTACACAACCAGCAACCAATCACTGCAGTGGCCATTTTGGATACCTATTGTTATGAATCTTCACTTTAGAGTTGCACTGTTCTATGCAAGGTTCACTAAAATAAAGGCTGTAGCTCCAACGTAGCCAGACCTAAGGGGTATTCATTATGATATGTAATTGCTCTTGTGAAGAAAATGTGTGCGGGAATGGAAAAAAGCAAGGTGACAAACGTGGTTAATATTAGTCTATATGTGAGGAAGGTGAAGAAGGCTCCCAGATGAATTGCTGATGTGTCACACTAAATTGAGATTATTTTGGTGAGCATAGGGGTAGAGAAAGACAGAGAGAGGTAGAGAGAGAGAGAGAGAGAGAGAGAAAGAGAGAGAGAGACTAGCCTTTGCAAAAGACATAAAGACACCTCCGAGAGTGAAAGAGAGATCACCCCGAACGAGAGAGACTGGCCTAAGAAAGAAAGAAAGAAAGGAAGAAAGAAAGAGAGAGAGACAGAGAGAGAGAGAGAAAAACTGGCATGTGAGAGACAAACCATCGAGTGTGAGAGAGCCAGAGAAAGAGAGAGAGAGACCGTCTAGAGAAAGTGTTTTGAGTGAGACTGATCTGAGTTCGGGAGGTTGAATTATGGATCTTTCCATGATCCATAGTGAGTTTTTTAGCAGCATGATTCTAGCTATCTAGCCCTAGCATGCAGGGGCGGCTCCTCTACGTGGACATCGGAGCGTCGCCCCACCTCTTTCTCGCAGTGCAAGAAGCAGAAACGTAAAATGGTATAAATACCGTTTTACGTTTCTGCTTCTCGCACTGCGAGAAAGCAGAAGAAGGGTATGCCTGGTCGGGGGCGGGTGGGTGGGCGGGTTGGGGAGGAGTAGCTAGCCCAATGTTATGGGCGCTGACTGTTTGGTTGGCCCCAGGGCCGACCAAACCAGTCATAGCATGAACCGTTTTCTTCATGTAGGCTGCTGCTGCTGCGCAGCCTGCATGAAGAAAACGGCCTTCCCGTAGACGCCTGTAAGGACGGCGTCCTAGCCAATCACAACGCTGCCATTGCAGCGTTGTGATTGGCTTAGGGGACGAGAGGGAGACTGCCTGCTTCTGCTTCCTGTGAGCAGAGAGCAGGAGACGCAACGCGGGACTCCAGGAGTCTGGGACCGGAGGCGAAGGTAAGTTTTTTTTATTTATTAAATTTTATTAAATTAACCCCCAACCCCTCCCCGCGCAACCCCCTGCCCCCCACCCGCGATGGGGGACTGTCCATTATATATTATGACATCATTAGATTGTTACTGACTCTCACATAATGGCGGCCATGGCACAAAGCTACTCAATTTTGACCTATTATTGCCATTCTTGATTCAGTTCTAGATATCTATAGCACAATGGTAGTGAAAACACCTGTCATATGATGGACATCCCTTGTATTTCATGATGATGAGAAATTGACATTAAACAGAATCTGTCTGTGACGGTCTGTGCATTGGATTTTGTAACCACTAGAAAAACCCCATTTGGGGCACCAAAATGTAAAAACACTGATATTCACTAATTTCCAAAAGTTGGGAAAACACTGAACAAAGCCCACTGGAATTCACAAAATATAAACACTGAAAACAGGAAACCTTAGTAAGAGGCATAAAAAACTGTGGCACTCACATGAGGCCGTGAGTAACTTGTCACATTGTTCCAGTAAGTAGCCTCACCCGGCAGTGAAACCAGACGGTTTAAGAGCCCTCATTAATCTATGCAAAAATAATCATGCTGCCATTGATACTGGGGTGCTGACCTCAATCTGGAAATCATCAAAGGTGCCAAAAGTGTAAAGGAATGAAAATGAGGATTCGCACAAGTGGAACAGGGTTGAATAACCAACAAGGATGGGCAGAGCGCAGAGATCTAGCGCCAAAAAAAGGGCCTTCTGTTCACAGAGATGACTGAGGAGAGCATAGATAGAGAATATTCAAGAGAATGAATACATTTAAACACCAAATTAAAACGAAATTGCGAATGAAAGATCATAGACAGCCAGCTCTGATGTTGTAAATAAGATGACGTGTCTGATGAAGGGAGACTGAATAACAAACATGCCGGTACTCTGAATAGATTGTCATGGAACTTTTACAACTTTCAACCAACAAAATCAGCAAAGAGAAATTAAGAATTAAATAGATGAAGAGTGAAGAGGATTTAAAAGAAGTATTTTCAAAGAACTATTTTCACAGCCAAGCCAGCACTGGCAAAGCTGGTAGGTCTGGCATGAGCAAGATGAGGCTATGGTTCTTTTAATATTTTGTATTGCAAGCATATAAGGCAAAAACATAAAGATAATTTTATTTGGCAACGGTAAGGTACTGTTGACTTTGGATTACTACATATTGATAAACATCTTAAACGCAAAGGATGACTATAAAAAAATAAAGAATGGAAAGGAAAAAGCATTGTCAAAGTAAAAAGTACTGGTGTTCCAGACCGAGTGCTGAAGTGCAAAAATAAGCCATGTATGTCGACAAGTCTGTTATGTCTGTCGTCTTCACACGCTCTTAATTTTAATTTTCACCTGTATTTGTCTATTGTGGTTTCTTTATGTCGTCTAAGTCACACAATCCAAAGCCAAAGGATTTTCTCACCTATGAAAAGCATGCCTCACTATGACTACAAAAAACGTTGTGCCTCCAAAATGAAGCACCTTTCGATACACACCTTTTTCTTTTCAGCTATTACCATACCAGGAAAAGGTCCTACAAGTATGGTCTGTATTGTTGCGTGCATGTTTATTAAATTTTGATTGCACACTAAAAAAGTAGATACTAAACCTACCAAAGCAGAGTTATGTTTAGGTCCAGAGGAAAGCCGAATGACCATACACGGGCAGCACCACGGCTGAAATATGTCGACCTTTTAGATGCTCTGGAGCATTACATCCTAGGAGCATCACATTGTTTTTTAATCTTGCCCTAGACCCTACCATATTAAAATTAATGAATTAGGATTTAGAGGCAATTTTAATCGACCCATACTCCCTGCCTACACTCATTCTTAAAAGAGCACCACTTACAAACGCGTTGAGGCCACCTATTCACGCTCAGTGTTTGGGTGAGGGTCCGATGATGAAGCAAGCGACGGGTGGTACCTGTGGGCGAGGACCCTCTATATATATATATATATATATATATATATATATATATATATCCAAGCTCCGTTCTCTTAGTTTTTAAAAAGAAAGACAGCACTCGCGGGGGCAGTTGCTTGAGTTTATTGGCAACGCAACAGACGCGTTTCTGGATTACTCCTTCGTCTGTATATATATATATATATATATATATATATATGTATATATATATGTATATATATATAATGTATATATATATAATGTATATATAATGTATATATTATATACATTATATATACATACATTATATATACATTATATATATATACATTATATATATATATATATATACATATATATATACAGAAAATACATCAATCAATAGAAATAGATTATTTTATATATAAACTACATAGCTGAGAAATTGTTACACGAGCACTAATTCACCTGGGTGCCTTTTTCGCTCTGTCATCTCGGACACACACAACAGACACGCACTCCATGAAAACTGGGTTTTCCCCTCTCATTTTTTCTTTCTAACATACTGTGCATTTTTTTCAGACATTTGTGCAGATGTGAGCGGGCAAAATGCTGTTACTCACGATGCAAGAGTGCCAATGGGTGAAGTAGACTGACCCATTGTCCCATACTGTATGTTGTAGTGGGTGGAAGCAAAACGTGAATGACTGTTGAACAGACCAATGCCAATGGATGAAGACGGCTGACCCAAAGCCATATTATGTGTATACAAATGTAGGTATTTATGAACTTTTGTGATTGCATATGGCTAGCAAAAAAATTAAGCTGTCTCTAAGCCAGACCTAAAAAAGGGATACAAGATTTAGGGCCTTATTTAGAGTTTAGCGGAAAGGGTGCTCCCCCACAACAGAGTACCCTGTCTGCCAAAATGACAGACCTCCTGCTCTATTCAGAGTTGGGTGGACTGTCATGTTTATCCTAGTGATGCCCCGCTGGCTCCGCCGGCGGAAACCTTACATGAACAGCCCAACAGTCATCAGGTCATCAGTGTAGGGCTGTCCTGAGAGAAAAATTTAAAATGACCCCATGCTCGGGAGAAAACTCACAGGGTCATTACTTTTTTGTTTGTTTCCGTAAAACAAAAGAGTTTGTTGTGCGGCCAAATGAAACATGGCAGCCACCTAGCAAGCTTTCAGTGCCTTCAGATGAGTCGCCATGGCAGCAACTCCTCTAAAGGCATAGAGATCTCTGCCAAGCAGGCAGTGATCTCCAAATATGGCGGGCAGTAGCTTTCCAGGGTGTGGAAGGTAATGACCTTTGCCACCCTGGCAGATAGCGGGCTTCCAAACACACTTTAAATGAGGGCCTTAATCTTTTAGATAATAATAAATGGAAATGACAAACTTTAGAACCTAGGAAATGTGGTCAGAATAGCTTAAGAAAGCATTAAAAGCAAAACATAAATTGTGAGCAATAGAAGAAAAAGGCTAGTGCATGTATAAGGCAGAGTAGAAATATGATCAGCAGTGGGAAGAGAAGCAATATAGTCTTCTTAGGGCTGGTGATCGAAAGTTAGAGGACATACAAGTTTCAATGTCTAAACACATGCACCTAGACAAGTACATGTCTTAACACAGTCCTCGCAGTTCAGGTGGCGGTGCCTTTGGAACTCGGAACAAGATTGCTGGTGTTCCAGGGTTCTGTTCCATGACAGTTTTGTCTGTGAACATGCTAGAGCCACCTACTGCATGTTACATAGTAGTGCTCTGGTCGTCACTCTAGTGACACACAACATTTCTGTATGTCAAAGGCTCTTAATAACAAGGTCGTTCATTTAAGAAGCACTATGCAAAATCCCACATAATGTCTACAAGCCTAGAGGAAATAGTAAATCCTTTTGTTCACCAAATTTAGATGGGGCTGTGGATCATTGGAGTTTCAACACAGCTCTTACTAGATAGCTATATAATGAAAGTTTGTGTATCTTCCACCACCCTTGTTAGTTATGACTACCAGGTTTGGTACTAAATTAGGCAGGGCTGCTGCTTCAGCTGAACCATTGTGTAAGGGGGCAATGAGATCCACGGCATAGAGTAGTATGTTGTTGAAATCATGAAAGAGTTTTTGTCAATAACCATTTAGGTCAGGCAAATTAAGATTAATCAATGTAATGTTAAGTTAACAATCTCTGTGTTATAAATGTGAAACACCATTTTCTGATATTAGGCCAACAAGAGAAAAGAAGCTTAACAGCCCATATGCAATGGCCACTGGGTGGGCACCAAATCCACCTGAAAGTACAAATATCATATGAAAAGATGGGTGCTTGATTGGATCACATTCTAGTTCTTGCTAGCTTTGGTGCCTCCCAAATGCATAGATATAATTACAGAATGGACAGGAGACACTGTCCCTTGAGGGGCTGAGAGAGGATCACAGCGCTACACCCACAGAAATGAACTGATGTCTTCGGCAATGTGTAAAGAACGAAGGAGCGGGCTCACCTTAATATGGATATGGCGATGGTGCATCTCAGGCCTGGGCCCTAGACCTATCAACAGAGTGTGGCAGCTGTTGTATTTACAATGCTTTGGACATGTTCAGTGATAAGCCCACCACCATCTTGTACATGCTCCGTGAAGCAGGAGTTGAATGAGATGCTCAGGATTAAAAAGACTTAGGTGCTGATTACGAGTATAGGTGGTATTTATCGCACATGAAAAATAACAGTACCACGGAATACGTTATTTATCAAATGCACTAAATACTTCCTATTACGAGTTGTTGTTTAATAACATGTGGATATTGGTGTTTAACGCACCAAAATCTGCATGACATGCTAAATACTATATGGTTTGTTTTCCCCTGTTAAATTTTGGCAGGTTTTAATGAAGTGTGAGTTATTGTGTTATTTCGGATGAGTTAAATACCTAACATCTCGCAACTCCAACTCGGAGGGTAAACAGGGGTTTACAACCGAGACCGAATTTAACAAGCAACTCGTAATCAGGCTCCAAGATGAATGGAATAGAGAAGGCTCAAATCCCAGCATGCTGGAAGGTAAATTCTTCTCCTAGGCCCTGGTAGAGAGAGTTTACACAAAGTGGACTCACAGAGGCCACACCTTCTTTGAAGACATTGATGGCATCCTCCTTCACAATGCCAGCAGAGGAGTCATTTAGACTACAGGAGCCAGACTGCAACTGTGTTGGTACTAGGCTGTGCACCAGAGCAAGACTAGCAGGATTTGTTTAGAAATCAATACAATGTTGAAGAGCCAACGGGGCTTTGGGGGGGCAGCCGACTGCCAGAGAGGCTTGCACCCCTGGGGTTTTTGGGTCAGTGGTGTGGCCTGGAGCATAATTGGGCTTTTTTTTAGGCTGGGGAGCGGGGGTATTAAAAGCAGACATTTTGTATGCCGTGTCACCATTTTAGTAAGGTGACATGGCAGCCGGTTTTGGGTGCTGGGTTTAGGCAGTTTTTCTGTTTAGGCAGTTGTGGTTAGTCAGGTCTTACCGAGTTGCCGTGATGTCGAGCAAGGACCCACGTGTGCTGGAAGCCATGCACCTGCTAGCAGAGGCAGGGCGCATGGATCTCGTGGTGCCAGCAGCACAGGAGGCGCAGCAGGCATGGTGGGCAGCTCGCGGCGGTGTGTGCCTGTTTTCTGCCGCGGCCCACCCGTTCCTCTTCAGCCAAGACGGTAGGTGTGAGCGGCCGTGTGAGGAAAGCGGCCGCTCAAGTCAGAGCACCTAGAGGGACTCGGTGGCTAGGGAGGCACGTCTACCGATGGATAAAAAGTTGCATATGCAGATGCTGATAGATGACATGCTGGCCAGACAGAAAGTGACAGTGAGGGATGTACAGGTGCTGCTAGGACATCTTAATTTTGCATGTAGAGTAGTACGTATGGGAAGGACCTTTTGTAGGAGATTGAGCATCATCACATGCGCTTGTCCGCAGGGACAAAGGAAGACTGTTGGAAAACGAGGCAGTATCTGTGAGGCCTGCACAAATAACATGACTACATTTGTCCTTCACTGGGAACCAAACACCCAATTGTAGCGCCTGACTCTCAGAGGGTAGCGTTGCATAGCAGTCTGAGGCTTACTCAAGGGAGGTGGTGTGGGCTAGTAATCGCCATTACAGGTGCGCAGGAATAACACTCAATAATTGATTGTCCAGTCTGTACTTTGCTTTATAAAAGTAAGAGTACATTTATTAAACACACACAATACTCAATACTATGCACCAATTTACAAATATACATAAGCTGTTGGAATTACTTTGTGACCTTGCATTACATCTCCACCCCTCCCCAAAGGGGGGTGGGGTCTTGTACCAGCACTCCTATGTATGTACATCATCTTGCCCCCTAATGCTGTGTGTTGAACATAACCTGGAGCGAGAGCCCTGCGCACTGGCACCATCCCAGTGGCGACCCACCCCATTATCTCAACGAGCATTACAAATAGGTACACCTGCCCTGGTGACACATACCCCTGACTGAGCATCTCATATTGTCCATACAGTATGCACCCTTACATCTTCAGGGCTAACAGTCTGGGTTGTTCTTCACTTAAGCGCAGCAGCAAGAATACATGTTTAAGCAGCACTTTAGAATGACAGTACTCATCACATTTGTTGGACATTAGAATGCGTTGCAATTACAGCCCCTAAAAGGCATCACAGATGAAATCACAGGATTACGCATATACAGCCAGACACCCTAGCAGGAATGTCTGGCATCATAACCCCACTTTGCTTATGACATCACCTTACACAGGTACTTCACATTACACATGTGACCTTCAGTCCCCCTAAAAGAAATAACATTAGTAAATGCACTACGGGTGCAATTACACCTCCTCGCCTCCAGGGGATGCCCTTCTCCAGACATCCCCAACTCAGCCCTTCACTCCTTGATGCACTTCTCCATACACCCTCAGCTGTAGAACAAAAGTTCCAGCCCAGAAGGTGTTAAAAGGCTGGCTGAGCCCTTGAGGGGTTATTCTTTTCAAGTCCCCCTGAGACTTAGGGGGGGACTTCCATTTTTGTGCTGGGGGAGACTGTGTTGCTCCTACAGCTCCCCCCTGCATCCTGGCACACATGTGGTGGTGACCCCGTTCTCCTGGGGCCACCACAAGCGGAGGAAACGCTGGTTTTTCCTTGCAGGCCGTTCCTGGCCTGCAAGGCATTATGGGGCGCTTCTCGTCGATTCCCTGTATATCGTAGCAGCGGCTCTCCCGCCTCGTTGGGGAGAGCCGCGATGTGGGCCTCCGGCCGCTGTTGACTTTCGTGGGAGGGTCCTATCCCACCCGGACCCCCAGGTGAGGGATACGTCTCGGGGAGCCCACCCCCGGCCGAGCTGCTGATTTTCGGGGGCCCGGTCCCACCCGGGCCCCTAGCGCCACTTCTCTTCTCCGGGGCCCCCGGTTGCACCCGGGGACCCCGTCTGGCCTCTTGGGTGGAGAGCCGCTCGGGGAGCCCACCCCCGGCGGCTCCCGCCGGCTCCCCGCTTGGCCCTGCACCTCTCTGGTTCGGCTGCGGGAGCCGGGATATCCTTTTCGGTCTGCCCGCTCCGGCGGGCAGACGTGGAGTCTCCCGCCAGTCGAGGCGGACCTCGGGGGAGTGCGACGGCACTCCCCCCGCCTCCCTCCAGCTTCGGGGCCCGGAGATGGGGTCCCGGCCCCTCCTCCTCCTCTTCGCGGGGAGCGCGCCGGCGGTGCCCGTCTTTGCCGGGGGCCAGGGTGGGCTCCTGGCACCCCGTGGGGAAATCTTCATGGGGAGCGCGATGGCGCTCCCCGGCTTTGCTTCGGGCCCGGGGATGGGGTCCCGGGCCCTAACGACCTCTTCGGGGGGGGCGCGACGGCGCTCCCCGCCTCCTGCTCCACTTCTTCTTCGGGGCCCGGGGATGGGGTCCTGGGCCCCTTGCGCCCATTTTGGCGGGGGGGGCGCGACGGCTCTCCCCCGCCTCCGCTGCTCAAACGGGGCCCGGAGTTGGGATCCCGGGCCCCTCCTCCCATTCCCAGGGGGGCGCGACGGCGCTCCCCTGCCTCCGGTTTCGGCGGGGGCCAGGGTGGGCTCCTGGCACCCCGCAGGGACATTTTTCACGGGGAGCGCGACGGCGCTCCCCGACTTTTCTTCTTTGGGGGCAGCCCCCGGGACCTGACCCACCCCGGGGGCATTCTCTGAACCGGCGGCGGAGCCCCACGCGCTTCGTCTTCGGTGGGCCATAGGTCAAAGGTCGCCTACCTTCTGGCGGGCATATCTCAGCCCCCAGGGGTCCGATCTTCCTGCTTTTGGCCTCTTCTTGCTCCTGGTGGCGCTCCCCAGCCATTGGGAGCACTTTCCTTCGCCCTCCTGGTCTCAAGGAGGGTGCCTCCAGCAGGGAGCTACCTTCACTGGCTCCCTGCGCCAGCCTTTCACCTGGCTCTCCTCCTGGGCCTCTCTCCTCCCTGCGCAGAGGCCCCTGCTTCTGCGCACTGATCCTGGTCTCCTTTCCTGGCACTGTTCAGGATTCTGGTGCAGTCAATGGGTTCCTCCTTCCAACTGCCCATTGCGCCAGGCTCCAGCACCCTCTGCCTCAGCAGACCACACCCCAGAGAGAGCTTCTCTTCCTGTGCAAACACTTTTTTAACAAGTTGGGGAGGGGGCTGGCAGGAAGTCTCTGTTTGCCCTATCAAACAGCGACACATCACTTCACTGCCCCTGCTCCCTCCTTCCTGCCCAGGCCTCTGGGTTGGTTCAAGATGGCGTCGTACAGGGTCTCCTGCCACATGGTCTCTGAAAGCCCCTTCTCCCCAGACCTGCCTCCCCTTCGTGCAGCTTGGTGCCTGGCACCCAGTGACAGCTGCTGATGAATTAGCCTGCAGCTCCACCCAGCTTCTCTCCTCGGAGGGAAGGTTATCAATCCAGGCTGCTGGGGTCAGCCCCCAGCCAGGCCCTGGTTATGAGCTGACTCAGAGAACTATAACATTTATGGATGACCCAAAGGCAGTACAAATATGACTCTGGACTCTGCAGAATACTTCTTCTCACACCCGTTACAGTGGGCGTGTATGGAATTTGTAGGCCTTAGGAAAGTGACACTAGCCCATGGGCTCCACTTCCCCATAGGGGAATAATGAAGTGAAAAACACAGTAAAACACACTGACTTTCCCTGGCATGTTTCTTCCCAGTGTATAAAGCCTATTCCATGTCACCACCCAATTCTGCATAAGTCCTGCCACACCCTTCACTTTGTATCTGCTCCTGGGCTGCGCACGCCAGGAATCTCCCCTGCGCAGCCCCTACACGTGTGCACACGCATGTACACAGGTGTCTGCATGTAACCAGCCCGGTGCCCCTTACTCCAGCTGCTGCGCAGCGGCCTAGTCAAGCTAGGGGGACACCAGTAAAATCCACACGCAGTCTCTTTCCTCATGAGTTCACTGTGGGTGAGTCCCAACTTATGAGGCTCTCCCACAGTAAAAGCTCAACAAATAGCTGCTCAAAAAGCGAAAAATCCGGGCCGCCCAGAGTGTCAGAACCACCTTCTAACACACGCCGCGCCCAGCTGATTCCTACAGGGAAGAAATAGCCACTCTACATGGGTATTCTTCCCGTAGTCAGCGATAACTAGTTATAAGGGGTTCTGACCAGACCCCCCTTACTCACCAGTTATCCGCTCAGACCACCTAGTCCTCCCATCCATGAAATCTCCACTCATGACAGGGATCCCAGACTACCCTAAGAACCCTCCGGGCTCTAGGTTAGATACCTCTAGGTCACTCATGGTCTACATGGACTCAGCCTCACTAGGCCCACCTTTGCCCTTGGGCATGCAACACTATGCCTACCCCTTCTCTGGACAAGGGTACAGTGCCTCAGCACCGATGCGGTCTTCTGGGACAGGTCTACATCCCATCCCCGGGGTCACTAGCTGGTCTCCCTTCCAGAGTTTGTTCCAACCAGTACCCTCTCTCCTTTTGGTCCTTGCACCCCAAAGATGCAACCTCTCTGGACCCTCACCCTCAGCCTGCCGCTGGGGTCATTCAGCTGCCACCACCCTTTTGGGATGACTGTCTTCCCTAAAAAAAGCACAGCCACTCGTGCTTTCCCCACCCAGAAAAGCACCTTTGGCCACTGGCCTGGCTCCCTGATAGGACCTCAGACGGGCCTCACTACCACACTGGCAGTGCCAGTGAGGAACACTGAGGGTGCCTCGTCAGACATCCTACAGCTCATTCCCCCCGTCAGTAGCTCCACACGGAAACTACCCCGGGAACCTAGACCCCTTCCTTGTTCTCCGCTGCGAGAACAGGGCCTATGCACCCTTCCCTCCGAGAGGCGCGCTCTCCTCCCGGAGTACCCTTAGAGAGCCTGTGGCCCTGAGTTAACTACACCCAGGCCCACCTCTCATGGCTCTCCCCGGTCACCCTGCAGTGCCTTGGGAAACCGTCCAGGGACCCACATGATCCCTGGATGGCCTGCACCACCCCTTCTGAAGAGCAGGGTCCCTTCACTTAAGATAGGCCCCACCTGCCTTCAGGGTAGTACTACCACACTCAGCCAGGGACCCTAAAGATCCCGGATAGGCCTGCACGACCCTCCTCTGAAGCCCAGGGTCCCTTCACTTAAGATAGGCCCCACCTGTCTTCAGGGCGGTACTCCCTCCATCAGCCAGGGACCCTAAAGATCCCGGCTAGGCCTGCACCACCCCGTTGGGAAACACAGGGTCCCTTCACTTAAGATAGGCCCCACCTGTGTTCAGGGTGGTAGTACCTTGCAGAAGTCCACCTCCTGCATCGAGCTAGGGGAACACCCCCATGCTCCTGGTCCTGGGGTCCAAGCCCCACAGGACCTACCTGACTGGTCACCGGCTAGGCATCGCCCCAGCCACCACTTCAGGTTCACAACACCAGCTCCAGAATGACATCCTGTTGCTTCCTTGGGTAACCACTTACCCGACCCTGACACCTCAGGGTCCACCACTAACCCTTCCCCTGGAATCTAGGGAGTACATCACCCCCACTCAGATCTCCACTGGGTCAGTTACCTAGCCCACCTAGTGTACCTAGGGGCTACCATTACACACCATCACTCAAGAACTACCCTCCTTTGGGGCCACCCACTACCAGGGGCCACCCCTGGGTTGCTCACCTCCCCACCAGTTAACCTGGGGGGGCCTGCCGGACACTCAACTCTACCACACCCTCCTCCCACCGTGGGAAAAGTCTCTTGGGGTCCCCCACCATGGGAACCCCTGGGGTGTTACTACCCGGGGTAAAGAAACCTCCTGCCCCACCCTTCCAGTGGTTTTGGCCTGCGCCAATAGCAAGAAACTTTCAGCGTGGAAAGGATATCTGGGGCCCCTTCTGTGGAAACCCTCCCTGCCCTTAAAAAGCGCGGGAACCTCCCAAGACCCCCTTCCTGTCCTTTCCCTCATAAAGGTCACTCCACCCCTACACCCCCATCTGTGATGTAGGTATCAGTTGCTGTCCCTATCTCTTGAGGAGACACCCTCCTCATGCAGGTGTCGTGTATGTAGTGTTAGGGTTCAAAGGTGTACAATATGGCTTAGAACATTTGTATGCAATCATTTCCTGGAAAGCACCATCCCGCCAGCACATGATAATCAACTTAACTCAGTCATATCAATACAGTTTACATTTAAACCATAATATCTTCACATGACATATATGTGCGCTGGGCTTCCCTTTCCCATACTTTTAGTTCACATATCCAAAACTTTGAACCCTTCTTAGAGCCTTGCGCTCTTCCATTTGCTCATTACTGCATAGGTAATGTGTGGCAAAACTGGACTTATCAAAGCTATAAATGCGCACCAGAATGGGATACTATGTTTCCCGCCGCTAGACACCAATGTTGGAAAACGAGGCAGTATCTGTGAGGCCTGCACAAATAACATGACTACATTTGTCCTTCACTGGGAACCAAACACCCAATTGTAGCGCCTGACTCTCAGAGGGTAGCATTGCAGAGCAGTCTAAGGCTTACTCAAGGGAGGTGGTGTGGGCTAGTAATCGCCATTACAGGTGCGCAGGAATAACACTCAATAATTGATTGTCCAGTCTGTACTTTGCTTTATAAAAGTAAGAGTACATTTATTAAACACACACAATACTCAATACTATGCACCAATTTACAAATATACATAAGCTGTTGGAATTACTTTGTGACCTTGCATTACATCTCCACCCCTCCCCAAAGGGGGGTGGGGTCTAGTACCAGCACTCCTATGTAGGTACATCATCTTGCCCCCTAATGCTGTGTGTTGAACATAACCTGGAGCGAGGGCCCTGCGCACTGGCACCATCCCAGTGGCGACCCACCCCATTATCTCAACGAGCATTACAAATAGGTACACCTGCCCTGGTGACATATACCCCTGACTGAGCATCTCATATTGTCCATACAGTATGCACCCTTACATCTTCAGGGCTAACAGTCTGGGTTGTTCTTCACTTAAGCGCAGCAGCAAGAATACATGTTTAAGCAGCACTTTAGAATGACAGTACTCATCACATTTGTTGGACATTAGAATGCGTTGCAATTACAGCCCCTAAAAGGCATCACAGATGAAATCACAGGATTACGCATATACAGCCAGCCACCCTAGCAGGAATGTCTGGCACCATAACCCCACTTTGCTTATGACATCACCGTACACAGGTACTTCACATTACACATGTGACCTTCAGTCCCCCTAAAAGAAATAACATTAGTAAATGCACTACGGGTGCAATTACACCTCTTCCACCTCTTCACCTCCAGAGGATGCCCTTCTCCAGACATCCCCAACTCAGCCCTTCACTTCTTGATGCACTTCTCCATACACCCTCAGCTGTAGAACAAAAGTTCCAGCCCAGAAGGTGTTAAAAGGCTAGCTGAGCCCTTGAGGGGTTATTCTTTTCAAGTCCCCCTGAGACTTAGGGGGGGGGACTTCCATTTTTGTGCTGTGGGAGACTGTGTTGCTCCTACAGCTCCCCCCTGCATCCTGGCACACATGTGGTGGTGACCCCGTTCTCCTGGGGCCACCACAAGCGGAGGAAACGCTGGTTTTTCCTTGCAGGCCGTTCCTAGCCTGCAAGGCATTATGGGGCGCTTCTTGTCAATTCCCTGCATATCGTAGCAGCGGCTCTCCCGCTGCGTTGGGGAGAGCCGTGATGTGGGCCTCCGGCCGCTGTGGACTTTCGTGGGAGGGATACGGCTCGGGGAGCCCACCCCCGGCCGAGCTGCTGATTTTCGGAGGCCCGGTCCCACCCGGGCCCCTAGCGCCACTTCTCTTCTCCGGGGCCCCCGGTTCTACCTGGGGACCCCGTCTGGCCTCTTGGGTGGAGAGCCGCTCGGGGAGCCCACCCCCGGCGGCTCCCCGCTCGGCCCTGCACCTCTCTGGTGCGGCCGCGGGAGCCGGGACATCCTTTCGGTCTGCCCGCTCCGGCGGGCAGATGTGGAGTCTCCCGCCAGTTGAGGTGGACCTCGGGGGAGTGCGACGGCACTACCCCTGCGTCCCTCCAGCTTCGGGGACCGGAGATGTGGTCCCGGGCCCCCTCACAGGTTCGGGGCCTGGAGATGGGGTCCCGGGCCCCTCCTCCTCCTCTTCGCGGGGAGCGCGCCGGCGCTGCCCGTCTTCGCCGGGGGCCAGGGTGGGCTCCTGGCACCCCGTGGGGAAATCTTCACGGGGAGCGTGATGGCGCTCCCCGGCTTTGCTTCGGGCCCGGGGATGGGGTCCCGGGCCCCTAACGACCTCTTCGCGGGGGGGCGCGATGGCGCTCCCCGCCTCCTGCTTCACTTCTTCTTCGGGGCCCGGGGATGGGGTCCCGGGCCCCTTGCGCCCATTTTCGCTGGGGGGGGCGCGACGGCGCTCCCCCGCCTCCTCTGCTCACACGGGGCCCGGAGTTGGGATCCCGGGCCCCTCCTCCCATTCCCAGGGGGGGCGCAACAGCGCTCCCCTGCCTCCGGTTTCCCTGGGGGCCAGGGTGGGTTCCTGGCACCCCGCGGGGGCATTTTTCACGGGGAGCGCGATGGCGCTCCCCGACTTTTCTTCTTTGGGGGGCTGCCCCCTGGACCTGACCCACCCCGGGGGCATTCTCTGAACCGGCGGCGGAGCCCCACGCGCTTCGTCGTCGGTGGGCCATAGGTCAAAGGTCGCCTACCTTCTGGGGGGCATATCTCAGCCCCCGGGGGTCCGATCTTCCTGCTTTTGGCCTCTTCTTGCTCCTGGTGGTGCTCCCCAGCCACTGGGAGCACTTTCCTTTGCCCTCCTGGTCTCAAGGAGGGTGCCTTCAGCAGGGAGCTACCTTCACTGGCTCCCTGCGCCAGCCTTTCGCCTGGCTCTCCTCCTGGGCCTCTCTCCTCCCTGCGCAGAGGCCCCTGCTTCTGCGCACTGGTCCTGGTCTCCTTTCCTGGCGCTGTTCAGGATTCTGGTGCAGTCAAGGGGTTCCTCCTTCCAACTGCCCATTGCGCCAGGCTCCAGCACCCTCTGCCTCAGCAGACCACACCCCAGAGAGAGCTTCTCTTCCTGTGCAAACACTTTTTTAAGAAGTTGGGGAGGGGGCTGGCAGGAAGTCTCTGTTTGCCCTTTCAAACAACGACACATCACTTCACTGCCCCTGCTCCCTCCTTCCTGCCCAGACCTCTGGGTTGGTTCAAGATGGCGTCGTCCAGGGTCTCCTGCCACATGGTCTCTGAAAGCCCCTTCCCCCCAGAGCTGCCTCCCCTTCGTGCAGCTTGGTGCCTGGCACCCAGTGACAGCTGCTGATGAATTAGCCTGCAGCTCCACCCAGCTTCTCTCCTCGGAGGGAAGGTTATCAATCCAGGCTGCTGGGGTCCGCCCTTCCAGGCCCTGGTTATGAGCTGACTCAGAGAACTATAACATTTATGGATGACCCAAAAGCAGTACAAATATGACTCTGGACTCTGCAGAATACTTCTTCTCACACCCGTTACAGTGGACTTTAGTGCGTGTCTGGAATTTGTAGGCCTTAGGAAAGTGACACTAGCCCATGGGCTCCACTTCCCCACAGGGGAATAATGAAGTGAAAAACACAGTAAAACACACTGACTTTCCCTGGCATGTTTCTTCCCAGTGTATAAAGCCTATTCCATGTCACCACCCAATTCTGCATAAGTCCTGCCACACCCTTCACTTTGTATCTGCTCCTGGGCTGCGCACGCCAGGAATCTCCCCTGCGCAGCCCCTACACGTGTGCACACGCATGTACACAGGTGTCTGCATGTAACCAGCCCGGTGCCCCTTACTCCAGCTGCTGCGCAGCGGCCTAGTCAAGCTAGGGGGACACCAGTAAAATCCACACGCAGTCTCTTTCCTCATGAGTTCACTGTGGGTGAGTCCCAACTTATGAGGCTCTCCCACAGTAAAAGCTCAACAAATAGGTGCTCAAAAAGCGAAAAATCCGGGCGGCCCAGAGTGTCAGAACCACCTTCTAACAAAGACTTATGCATGTGACACTCATTTTTAGAGGATTTCAATGGCATCTCAATGATGACACCCAAAGAGTGGGAGTGGGACATACAAATATATTCAGATGCGGCAGGAACTAAATGTTTTGGGCTGTACTGGCAGGGCAGATGGTGCGCAGAAGAGTGGCTGCTGCATTGGAAGAATGGGGGCAGGAGCATTGCCTTTTTAGAGTTATTCCCTCTAGTTGTAGCAGTGACGGTGTAGACACAAGAACTGGCACACAAGGAGGTCATTTTCAAGGTGGACAACGTGACAGTAGTACAGGTGGTGAATAGGCAATCGGCTAGGGACGCACAGGTACTCAAGCTGATGAGAGTGTTCGTACTCAGAAGTTTGAGACATGACATCTTGTTTCAAGCCAGACATGTGCCAGGGGTGCAAAATGACATTGCGGACGGTTTGTCTCGTTCACAGTGGGAGAGGTTCCATAGGCTGGCCATGGAGGTGGACAACTGCAGGACTCTGGTGCCGGTGGGGATGTGGTCCATAGGAGACAAAGTATGCTGCAATTGGTGGTAGGGTTGTTGGCTGTCTCCACTAGGAGGACATATAGGCAGGCTTGGCAGGAGTTCATAGAGGGAGGGGCGCAGAAGAGGGCGGATACGTGGGCAAGGGAGGAAGATGTAGTTCAGTTTTTTTGTCAATGATTGACAGAGGCCTGTGAAAGGTCATGATTACAGGCAAGCTGGCGGGGATAGCTTTCATGGAGAAGCTTTGGTGGGAGTATGACCCTTCGGCAGGCGAGTTAGGCAGGCGTATTTTGGAAGGTTGGGTTAGAGAGAGGAGGGCTAGGTCCCAGGTTAGGAGACCAGTGTCAAAAGCATTGTTGACTTGCATGTTGAAGGTCCTACCGAGGATTTGCAGAAATACGGAGGAAGTAACACTATCCTCTACCTTGATGTCATGGATGTACTTTGGTGCTTTCCGGGTTTCGGAGCTGGTGGGAAGGAAGGGAGTGCCAGGTTTACAGTGGGGCGAGGTGGGCAGTCTGGACGCCGGGGTGGTGGTGGTGGTGATTCTCAAACAATCAAAGACAAACCAAAGGGGAGCGGGGTGATGATGAGGGCCACAGGCGAAGCAGTGGCATGTCTGGTGCGATGGGGTTTATATTGAGAGAGATAGTGGCATCGGGTTCTGAGGGGGTGTTTATCCGGGTGTCAGGCCAAGTGGTGACTGCGGCGCAGCTGCTGTGGGTCATGCGGAGAGTGCTGTTACTTCTGGGGTAAGCCCCGGGTGAATATGGTACTCACTCCTCTCGGATCGGGTTAGTGACAGATGCCGCAAAGCAGGGTTGGGAAAAGGACAGGATCATGTGCTTGGGGCATTGGACTTCTGATTGTTTTAAAAGGTATATGAAGTTGGGGGGAGGCGGGAAAGAGTAACACATTTTTGCCATGTACTTACGCTTGCCGGACTCGGTTTCAACATCGGACACTCTCACCGATTGTACCAAGTACTCCTACGAGATAAACTGGAGGCGTCTACTTGCCCCCTGAGATTTACCTCCGACTTGGAGGCTACGTGCACTACTTCTTTACTGAGGATACATAGGCACTTGTTACTGACCTAAGGACTCTTCTATGGAGAACACGTCCATATATTCGGACGTTTTGTTTTTACCGGATTGAATCCATTTACAAATATACCTCTTTACCTTTTGCCCTGAAGAAGCCCTTGCTAGGGTGAAAAGTGTTGGCTGTTTCTACAGTTGCACAGAGAGCTTGTGTAAAATAAAGACACACAACGAAACCTACAAAATGACTGTTTATTGATATTACTTTGTGTACTCTATGATTTGCTGATCGTGTGTATTGCCTCTCTTCTTTTTCCTTCATGTTTCTATCTGTGGTCATGTGGCAGCTGGCCATTTGAGGTGGGCAATACAAGTATCAAGAACATTACCTAACTAGCCTAGGTAGTGCAGGTGCCATCAGCCCGGCTGCCTCATTGTCTTTATCTGATCCTAGACGTAACATTTGCCCTGATGTTTTGATTGTGCACCTTGGGGAGAATGACTTGGTGGTTTGTAAGGGGTTAGCGTTACTGAAACAAATGAAAAGGGATCTTTTAGAGATCAAACAGCAATGGTCCGGATGTTTCGTCATCTGGATGGAATTTATTCCTAGGAGACATTGGAGGGGGGGCTGAAAGACCTGCGGCAATTGACAAGGCCAGGAGGGAGATCAATAGGGGCATGAGGTTATTTTGCGAAAAGGAGGGTTTCGGGAGAGTGGAACATCCTGAGCTGAAATATGCGGCAGTGTATTTCTTCAGGGACGATGGTGTACACTTGTCACGCTTCGGGATGGAGTTATATCTGATACAGATAAAGGAAGTCTTGGACAGGTCATTGGATATTAGGAGGTATCCTAAAGCGTCCTAGATAAGGGGGGGTCAGAAAAGTTATGGGGGGGTGGACTTTTCTGAGTGGTGTTTGGTAGCTATTTTTTTTTACATGTTTACAGGTTAAGTTTATGGTTGGGAACAAGTTACTCCTGGAACAGACTATAAAGGGAAGTTAAGATAGGAGATACTTAAGTAGGTAGAGGTTTTGAGAAGTAGGTAAGCGACTACAGGGTTAAAGTTCAGCAGTTAATGACTGAGTAGGGGTTTTTAAATAGTTGCAAGGAAAGGAAACTGGGGAAACCTTAGGGGTGGGGGGAGGAGGCAAGATAGGTGAAGAAATGTATAGCTAGGTTTAGTTTTGTAAGGCAAAGGCCAAGGGGAATGTTGTGAGGTGCACCTGCCTTCAATAAAGCGGCCTTTTTCACACATTTGAGTACCTTTGTGGTCTGTGCTGCACCCCCTCTTGGCCCAATGGGGCTTTGGGGGGGCAGCCGACCGCCAGGGAGGCTTGCACCCACGGGGTTTTTGGGCCAGTGGTGCGGCCCGGAGCGCAATTAGGCTTGTTGGGTGTTTTTTGGGCTGAGGAGTATTAAAACCAAACATTTTGTATGCTGTGCCACCATTTTGGTAAGGTGACACAGTAGCCTGTTTTGAGTGCTGGGTTTAGGCAGTTTTTTCCCCGCCCACCCTCCCTGGGGGGGGGGGGGGGTAGGGGTTTAATTTTTGGAAGTATTTTGGGGGTTATGGACATCTTTGTTGTGCACAGGTGCACTGAAGGGGGAAAAGCATGAAATCGGTTGTCGCTTGAAGCAGGTTCAAGGCCTTTGGTAGCTAGTTTTTTACATGTTTACAGGTTAAGTTTATGTTTGGGAACAATGTACTCCGGGAACAGGCTATAAGGGGAAATTAAGATAGGAGATACTTAGGTAGGTAGAGGTTTTTAGAAGTAGGTAAGAGGTTACAGGGTTAAAGTTCAACAGTTAATGACTGAGTAGGGGTTTTTAAATAGTTGCAAGGAAAGGAAAAAGGGGAAACCTTAGGGGTGGGGGGAGTAGGCAAGATAGGTGAATAAATGTATAGCTAGGTTTAGTTTTGTAAGGCCAAGGGTAATGTAGTGCGGTACACCTGCCTTCAATAAAGTGGCCTTTTTCACACATTTGAGCGTGTTTGTGGTCTGTGCTGCACCCCCTCTTGGCCCAATACAGCGAGCAGTGCTTGCTTCACAGTTTGGATGCACTGGGATTGAATAACTGCTAGAGAGAATTGCTGGCAATACAAATATGTTGTCAGATTGACTAATGGTGTCAAACTGTGAACCAAGCTCAACTGGGTATGCAAGGCTCGCGTCAGACTCACTAGCAGACTGTGGCACTTGTTTTGTCATGGTAGGGTCAAGTGTGCTAGCTATGCTGCCATATTGGAAGTTCAAGTACCTGGACTGTGCCAAACTATAGACAGAAGTGCATTGACAAACAGCGCCAGGCTTTTTCATGGATGTTTACTGTTTTCCTTGTATGTATATATCTATGTGTTCCATTGGTGACTAGGTTAAAACTAGTCCCTCTTAGGAATATTTCTGTCTCTCACTGCTTCCCGCGCTCTCCGCGCCTGTATCTGTTCGTAGCAGGCTGTGTGATTGTTGCTGGCAATCCTGTGCTTTGATCATGTGATAATAATGTAGTGAGGATCATGAATGAATGACTGAAAATGGCTCCAGTGTTAGACTGGGGTACATTTACTGTAAGTTGTGTTCAAAGTTGTGACAAATATTTGAAGGCAGGAATTCTGGGCATACCTTGGTCTCTGTTTCCAGTGATGGTTCTGCAGTTAATGTGCATTTGGTCCTGTTTGGCAGACAGGTTAATCAGAGAGTTCCGCTCATTGCAGCCGCCCTCTACCACCTTCAGCTCCACACCTGTCGGAGTAGGAAATAAACTAGAGTTAAAGAACAACAAGTCAACGGAAGCAGAGACCTTTCACCATACTGTGCTGCTGTAGGGTCTTCACTCAGATCTATTAAAGTGCATTAGATCTGTTCTGTTGTAAGTCATTCCCCACTCGAGAGCTGCACACATAATCTAAAAGACTCACCCACACCCACAGATCCACACATATGGATACACACATGCAAAAACACGCCCACACACTGACGCATGCATGCACACAAGAACAGACATATGCACACGGACACACGTACATACATTGTTAAAAAAAAGTCTTAAAACATTTTAGTTTCCCTCTTGAGCTTTATTTCAGCTTCTCTCATCATATTCCTCTCAGTTTATTGCAATCACTGTGCGGTAAGGAACTGTTAGGTGAACAATTCATTCACAAAAAAAATTACACATACGAGTAGTAACACAAATCGGCATGTACATGCACACAATTCTGAACAGGCACACACGTATGCACACTATGCAAGCGCACCTGTTGATGTTCAATAATAGGAACCTCCTACCTTCCTCCAGCATACCTATTCGAATGCATGACCATCATGATATTGGAGGGTCTGTTGGGTGTTTGTGGACCAGCAACTAACTCGTCAATCTGTCCAAATTGTAATTTTTTATTCTAAAGGAGGTGTAGTGAGTCATCCACCTCACACCATAAAGACCCTTATACGCAGTACACAACCCTAGGTCCGGGCATGGCCGAGGATTTAAATAAATTGGTGATTGACTGCTCGGGTCACTCCCACACGAGACCTCTAGAGGTGGTGGCTCGTTAATCGGGGGAGCTTGCCTGACAGTGTCTTGCTGTCGCCCCTGTTACAGGGGGTTTCTGTTATTAGGGCCTGATTCACAGAACTAACTTACGTCAAAAACGTAAAGTTAGTACTTTTTGGTATTCACAGAATACACTTACTCATTTTGGTATTCACAGAATGAACTTACTCATTTCGGTATTCACAGAAGTTAGTAGTCCTAACTTTAGGACTCCTAAATGCCTTCTGTGAATACCGAAAGTCTTAAAGTTAGGATTTTGTTTCAGTTTAGGAGTAGTAAACTTAGGACTCCTAACTTTAGGACTCCTAAATGCCTTCTGTGAATACCGAAAGTGTTAAAGTTAGGATTTTTCTCAGTTTAGGAGTAGTAAAGTTAGGACTCCTAACTTTAGGACTCCTAAATGCCTTCTGTGAATACCGAAAGTCTTAAAGTTAGGATTTTTCTCAGTTTAGGAGTAGTAAAGTTAGGAGTCCTGAAAGATACTAAAACGTGGCTTTTCAAATATTAGCATTCATGCCTTTTCAACTTTCCTCTGTATCCCAAGGCTCCTGGCCACCCTTTTATGGTAACAGAGCTCTTCATACAATAGATCCTAACCTAAACTAAGCTAACCTAACCTAACCTAACCCAACCCAACCTAACCTAACAGAGGGTGGTTGGGGGCACAAAATTCAAAAGTGCTTGTCTTGACATGATGCACTCTGCCACCAGAAGTTTCCACAATTTTGGCTCATTCATTAAAAAGGGAAAATCGGCAGGCGGGGATAGACAAGTCTGACAAAAATGTGCTGCTCAGTGAGCATTTCTCTGCAACTTATGGGTACAATCGTCCCTTATTAATATAGCCCCAAAGAGTGATTGTATTCCAAGAAGCAATTGAATGCTCTTTGCCCTTTCACCAGAAATACCAGGAAGGTGGTGGTTGTCTGGGACTGCAAAATTGGTTTAGGGTGCTATGAGTTCCTCCACTCCCCATCAAATGTGTATGCGTTTATACTGCCTGTGTGGCTCTTTCCCATCTCTCCTCCTGAGTGTGCACAGCTCTACTGTCTTTTTGGCCTTTTTCTATTCAAGCTACTTATTCTTCCAGTGTGATTCTATACACTTCCTACCCAATCAGGCCCTGGGTACAGTTATACTACTATTGTGGTCTCTACACCCCTAAGCCCCTAAGACTGTGCATGTAGTTACGCTACCTTTCTGGTCTGCAACCCACCCAAGCTATGTGTAGTTGTTTTCTCAGGGCACTGATCCTCTGTGAATTTGTCATTCACACATTGACTTGGTGGAGCTCTGTAGCAACCATTTGAGTTTTTTTTGTCTAGTTCAGTACAAGGCTAAGGTTATAATGGACAAGTCAACAAGGATGCAGTACCCGACTGGTACGGTTTACTTTCTGAGAGTTGTTATCCTGGTTCAGTTCAGCTTCGTGGACCGAATTAAATGGACAGCGATTTGTACAAGAAAATACAAGTATTGGAGCACGACGTCCTCAGTGACATGGAGTCATCTCGATAATACTATCCTCCTTTTTAGGTCTCACCAACAGACAGCTGTAGCTGCTAATGGAAGACACCCAGTTACCAACACTACACAAAACATACATATAGTGCAAACTTGTGGCCATCACTCTTCAAGCATTGACCATTACGTATTCTTAGTAGTTTAGTAGCTGTCATTCGCTGGGTGGGCTGTATTTAAACCTGTGGCAGTTCGTGGTAGGTTACAGGGAGCTTTAAATAGTCTCATGTGGTAAGCTCTCCATTGTTCTGCCCCATCACTGTCTCCGTGCCGCACAAAGGTAACCCTGCAAATCACCAGAGCACAACATGGCCTCTGCTGCAATCCGTTGCTGCCTTACACCACCCAGTACGTGGGTTTAGTACAGTTTGTGGTTTTGTCTTTGTCAGTGTTTGCTGAATCGTATCACATGCGTTGGCAAAGGCAAACCATTCCAAAATGGCCACCGTACACACGCATACATACACAGTGGCCATCCTGTAACAGATTTTCTTATGATTTTTGAAAAACCATCATAAGATGATCGCCCTATGTGTGTGCGCATGCACAATGGCAATCTTGTAAAGGATTTTCATAACTATATGAAAATCCACTACAAGATTACTGGAGCATATGTGCGTCCTTGCACAGTGGCCATTTTGTGATGGATTTTCAGAAAACATTTAAAAAATCCATTACAAGTTAGTCGCTGTGTATGAGTGCATGCTCTGGGCTACCTGGGGAAGTAAAAAAACATGAGAAAGTCACTAGTTTAGCTGTCAGTAGCAAAGTAGAGACCTATTGGCTTTACCGATGCTTGTTTCAATGTAAACAGTGACAAAGACAGTAGGCCTAAAGCGAATGTGCTAGCACATGCACACAATATTTGAGCTTGCTTGTTTCTGCATTTGTTAGCACTATAGAGCCAGACATAACCCCTCCCAGACGGGCGAGTGACCTCGAACTCCCCGGCCGATAATGCACCCCACCTTCCTTTGCAGTCACAGATGAAACAAGCCTTGGTGGTGCAAACGGCCGCAGGTTAACTTTATTCACATATTAACTTAAGAAAACACAGTCCAAGTTTAAACATGCATCACATCATCATTGCTCCAAATTGCCTGTAGGTCAAGTCCAGTAGTACTTAGTCCATAACAGCACCTTGTGACAGCGCCCTGAGCGAATGCCCCTTCCCAGCCAGAGTCTAGCACCTATCCTGCGGCTTCTAGGCTACACCTTGCTGCCAAGTGGTGTGGTTGGCCCTCATGCCTGACCCGGGCTGCAAGTGCCGTGACCGCCCTCTGCTGACCCAGAGCCTGCTCCCCATGCCCCTCCATAAGGCATCCCAAGGGCACGTGTTTGAGCGGCTCCAATATTGGCTATTGCCCTCCTTCTGCTGTCCCTTTGTGCTGTCCCGCCTTGCCTGAGCCCTTTATCCTTAAAGCATACCAAGGGGGACCCCTGCCGATTGGTGGCTTCAAACCAAGCTGACCAATCGGTGCCTGGCGTTTTCCTGGGCTCAGCTGCTGCCCGCTCTCATTTCCACCCCCCCGGTAGGGGTTTGTCGCGGGCCCTCTCCGGTCCGCTTACGCCTCCCCGGCCCGCGTGCTAAGGGCTTTGTCATGGCTTGTGCGTTACTTCAGATACGAGCATTCATGCATTTAAAGTGGAAGTTGGATGAAATCATTTAGATGAAATTATATTCGATATAAGGGGTTCCACTGGGAACCCATCGTAAACATGTGCTAGGCTTGGATAGCCAAAACCCAGAAGTGCTTGCAAAGCTGCAAATGCCAAGGCTGCCCAGGGGGGCCATGTAGGGGACCCTCCAACAGGGCGGCCGCCTTAGTGCCACAGGAAGGCACAGAAGTCTGATTACTAGGCTCCCTGGGCTAGGGACCAGGGGGTCTGCTGGCCGCGTCACTTCCGGCCGTGGGAGGGGGACAGGGGTATAAAAGCCTTCCCACTGTACGGTCTCTTGACCGCTACCCGTCCCGCTGTTTGCGCCGAGTTCTCCATGCCGTCAGGTGTGCCTTTTCGTGCCGCCCACGCGTCGGGTCCGGAGTTGCCTTCGGTGCGTATGGCGGTGAGTCCCACCCCTTTGGGGGTGCCATTGTCCCTGTGTGGGGCTCCTCTACGAACACCCACTCCCCCCCCCCCCGCTCTGGCGGCCAGCTTCTCCACCCGGCGGGCGTGAATGGGCAGGGCCGCTGCACTGGGAAGGGACACCGTGGCAGGATCAACCGGCCCCTTGGTCGGGCACCATTGTCCAGGGCAGTGGCCATCCCCGGACCCGGGCTGGGTTTGCCTTTGCTTCGGCATAGGGTGGGCTCACCGGGAGGCCTCCTTGTTCCCCACTGGACACGC
The DNA here is from genome assembly GCA_963921515.1 of Calotriton arnoldi. Classification (NCBI taxonomy): domain Eukaryota; kingdom Metazoa; phylum Chordata; class Amphibia; order Caudata; family Salamandridae; genus Calotriton; species Calotriton arnoldi. The sequence goes on from CAWUFW010019913.1 coordinate 118,592, forward strand.
TGAGTCCGTCGTGTCCCCCTGGTCTGGTGACTCACGTGCGTCGGGATTCTCTTGGTGAGTGCGGGGGGATAGTTGGCGTCCCCCCAGAACTGTTGCCTTTCTGGTCATTCATATTCTTGTGATGTGCGGCTGCCTGCGGCGCACGTGGAGCGGTGTCTGCAGTTTGCGGGCCGGTATCTGGGCCGACGGTTTGGCACGTACGGGTGTCCAGGGCACGCCTGTCCGGGCGTGCTATTGGGTAACAATTTGAGCTTGGGTTTGTTGCCCGGGAGCAGCATCCCCGAGGCAGGGCTCTGCCAGGTTGGCGTGGGCCCCTCTGCGGTCTCCTTTTGAAGGGGATCAGGGCACGATGTGGCGGGTTGTTGCTACGTCCCCCAGCCCGGTAATGTGTGTGATGCAGGGTGGGAGGGTCATACCCTGACGAGGGCCCCACCCAACAGAGACCTAATGAGACTCGCATTTACTACTACCCTCCCTTTGTTTCTGGGGGAGATACTTAACCCCTCAAATATGTCCGCAGTCTAGGATGTCATGGAAGGATGCTGCTCGCAATGAATGTATAGTTTGGCACATGACTGCATTCTGTCGAATCAGCTGTAAAGGGTGTCATGTTGTGCGGGGGGGGCAACATGCAGCTGTGTTACTTTTGAGGCTTGCATAAATAAGATGGGACACTAGGAAATTGGGGGCTGGGGAGACTGTGTGCGTGTGGCACAGGTTAGGGACGCTCTGCAAACACGGGCACAACATTGCTCCGGTTTTGCAGTAATAAAGAAAGACACTGCAGAATAACATGGCTGTTGTAAACTTGAGATATGTCTGCTGGGTTTATTATCCACTCTCGTGCTATGCTCGTTTTCTTTGTTGTAATGCGAGGGGTGTGCAGCTGTGTTTTTATAGGCCCATACATGTAGAACTGATTTGATAATTTCTGTTTTATGCTGACGTACGGGGGGATTGTCATCCCAGCTATGCAAAGAACTCTAGGCAGTTAGGAGGACTGGGTCGAGGGCTTTTAACAAAACGCCAAACAGAGACATAATAAGACTCATAGACGTATGATGAAATGGAAACCTCAAAGTGAAAGAGATAGAGTAATCAGTCAGTGGCTGTTGTAGATTGGGCTACATCTTCAAAGAATTTTCGGACAGTGTTTGGTTTTGTGTGATACATGCATATCATTCCTAGCTAGTTTCTGGAAATTTCGAAATATGTGTTGCACTTTAGCTCATAGACAGCGAATTCCGCTCAACAGTAAAGACCATGATCGGGATAAACCTATTTGACTGTCTCTTGGAGCCCAGAAGCGGTTCGGGCAAGTGAGGCTTTCTGGTTTTGGTTCACCATTGCAAACAATATTGTTTGGCACTCGCGCTTTGTTCCAAGAGGCAGGTTTCGGCCCTGCTAAGGTATAAATATATAGACTACGTAGCTCGTGCAGGTCACCCTAGGCCCCCTTTCTCTGAGATTGAGTTAGGGTGCTGCCGCAGGGTCAGTGGAGCGTGAATTTCACCCAGGGTCTAGTTCATTGGGATTAGATTCAGTTCACTTTCTATCTGGGATAGAGATACAGCTGATTTGAGGGGTAAACTGCTGCTCTGCAACTGCTCGTTGGTCTGGCATAACGGCAAGGGCGGCAGACTATTATGCTGGGGAGCTGGAGAACCGAGTTCGAGTTGGGTTGGAGGCTTGGACTCCTGGTAATCTCCCCGTACCGGCTGTAATGCAGCAGGCAGTCATGTAAAGCGCTGTATAAAACACAAAGGCGGTCAAAATAACTATCTCTACACCCCCGCTCAGACCATTGGTCCTTTACTTGTCTTGTTAATCTGCGGGCATAGGCAGGGAGTGCGAGTTTCCCGCTGTCTTTGCGTGATGTGTCTGGTGCTGGATGGTTGTTAATTAGGCACAGCTGTGAGTCGGGTCTTGCCTCGTTGTTCGGGGTTAGCTTTACCTGAAATTCTCCTGGTTCGTTACACATGGTTTTATTGCTGGGGGCATTACATATTTACACAGCATGCATGGTACGGTTGTCCCGCGGGCTGAGCACGTACCCCAATGGTGGCCAGATGCTCGATGGATCCGGCTCAAGTACGAGGCGTGCGCGGTCACAATGTGCTTGCCTCCTACGTGCTCCACCATTGTGGGTGCGGACGCATGGGCACAGATACAGGGCCCTCTTCCCAGTTGTTGCAGGTCCTTCACGGTTTTGTTTACGGCTCTGGTAAGGCGTGTTTTCCCAACAGCCTGTTTCGCGTTATGCTCTGGTGTCTGAGGCAGCTGTGGCTTGTGAGGCGGGCTCGTTGAGGTGGTTGGCACACACCTCCTGGTGTGTGCCACTGATTTGGGCTTGAAATCTTCTGAAACATTTTCTATATGCCCCCCAACTAATCCATAGCCCTTTCACGCATGTAACCAACAACCATTGACAATTGCTCTGGCTTGCGGTAGGGGTAAGGTTACGGGTAAGAAAGTGTGGCAATGGGCTACTAATGCTAAATACCGAATAAAGTTTACCTGCGTAATGTGACCGGGTGGTCTCTGGGGTGGTAATCTCTTGTTCCCTTATACAGTATTTATTTAGGGGGCAGGTACTAAGGTGGGGATACCTTTGGCAGTTTTTACATGCCTGTACGTAAGTAGTGCTTAAGTCATAGTTTCCTAAGTTGTGCAACATGATATACTTTTGTATAGGGAGCCTGTTAAAAGTTGCATTTGGTCTAACAGTGCCAGGCTAACGGGGACGACTGGGCAAGAAACAAACTGGAGTGGTTACTCAACACTGTTGGCTAGAAGGGATGTTGTTAAGAGCAGAACTCAAACTAATTAGCCTTAACACTTGATGGAGACGATTTAGTGACATGCCTTAAGTGGTAAATGTTGTGCAAGTTGGATGGCATGCCTAGGGAGATATCTTCCATATTCACTGGATCCCCCCAATCCAACACGCCTAAAAGTAAGCGGAGGATGCCCGATGGATTTGTTAGACCTGTTATTAGTTTTACGTAAACGCACCAGGTACTATGAAGTAGTGACATGTGGTCTCAAATCATAGGTACTTCCAGGACACATGTTGTTCAAGACACACACCTCTAGACACGACTGCCCCCGCCTTGAGCAAGGGGTTGGGCAGTACTTATATGTTTAAAATCGCCAGGCATGTCGAGCAGCAGAAATGAAAGGGGGTTGTGTTCGACCTCCTGTTTAGAACGGGTAGGCGGCACCCACCAGCGCTTTGTCTTGGCCGACAGGGGTTGCCCTTCGAGGGAGAAGTGGTCAGGACCATGGAAGAGATCTTGATGGTCCGCAACCAAGCCAGTGCAACATGGGTTAGGTTCAGAGGCAGAGATGGCCACTGATTTTCGAAAGTGGCAGGGCTATTAGGAACCAAAGTAAAGAGGCATAGATTGAGTTCGGGCAGGACTATCTTGTCTGTGTTATGCAGGAGGATCTGCTAATACAGCAGGCATTGTGTCCCTGCACACCCATAAGTTTTTCAGCTGGGGACGCACCACACATTTGCAGGTAATAGGAGCAGGTAGTACCGGTGCATCTAAGCTCAAGTTACTAAAAGGGTTCAACTCTGTATTTTACTTGCTGCGCTTCTACGACAGGGGTTTGAAGGTGAGGCGAGGTCCCCGGACAAGCTCTGCTTGCTTTTAGTTTTAACAATGGGATTGGAGTTCCAATCTCTGGACATTTTGCAGTCCGAGAAAGAAAAGTAAATATAAATAAGTGGTTACGGGACCATGACACAACATTGGCAAGCCGTTTTATCAATAATTATGGTGAGGTGCTTACTTAGTGGCTTGTGGATAATTAAAGGGCAGGCTAGTTGTGCGTATTTTCTCCAGGGTCCCACTAGCTAAAGCTTGGCCCCTTTTGACACACCAGGATACCCTAACAACCCCGGGCTTATGGGCTACTTCGCTAGTTTTAACAGTCAGCCTGGTGAGTTGCGCTAGTGTGGCATTCTCATGTAGCAGAACACGGGGGTCAGGTACGATGCCATGGCATTTCTGGGCCACACAAGGGCAGATGGGTACAGTGCCAGGAACTGCACGATCTCTGAAGCTAGCTATGGGCAATCTGCAGCGGAGCGCTTTAGGCAGGGGCGACGATGGGAATTCCAAGGTTTAATAGGTTCAGCCATCCGCAGCCACCCCGGGGAGTGGCCGGAAGACCGGTTAAGGTATCATGTGCAGACAAACGAGTATTCCAAAGGCACACTGGGAGGCACCAGTGGTGTGATTGGGTGCAGGGTTATTTTGCAACTAGGTGCCAGCTGGAGTAGTTGTTATACTGGTGTGCAGTTTTCTATAAATCATAGTTCTGGGGGAAGGGCTGTCGGTGCGTCCTGCGTTTGACGCGACGGGCGGAATTATAGAAATGGTGCTGTTGCCTCAGAGTTGGGGCAACAAGGTTTATAGTATTAAAAGGCTACGTTGGTTTAAGTAAAGTTGGCATGTTTCCAGGCGGAGGCAGGTAGCTGACGGGCGCTAGGAGGGGACATCCGCCGGGAAGCACAGTAGTTATCATCGCAGGCAGAAGGGAGAACCATTTACTGTCTCTGGCGGACAGCTCGCCCATTACCAAGGTTCAGGTTGAGCAGGTAATGTAGGCATGCCTTACCATGCCAGGCAATGTGGGTCATGGCAAGCGCCGGGCAGTCGCAACTGCAGCTTACAGGGCAGGCATGCAAGCGGAAGCGCATCACGCAGGTGGGGACGATGCCCTGTTTTCAGCTACCTCCAGCCGGGCTTCCTTCGGGGCCCTGAGAACCAGCGGGCTGAGGGCAAGGTCCGAAACAGACTCTTCGGGGGTGGCATTATAGGAACAGGATGAGCGCATCATGCAGGCGGGACAATGGGAATCCCAATGTTTGATAGGTACTCTCATCCTCAACCACCCAGGGGAGTGGCCGGAAGGCAGGTTAAGAGTAGTATGTACAGGCTAATTTGGAATATACCACCGGCACCCCGGTGATCACCAGAGGTAAGGGGGAGGGTGCAGGTACAATCCCACTGCTGGTGCAGTACATGGCTATCAGCTTAAACCCAACGAATCTGGAGGAATAGTCAAGAAAGGGTGTTGAAGCACAGGCTTAGTCAACCTTGAAGGTGAGGCGCAGATTGCACGCGGTGCACAGTGGTCTGTGGTCTGTCATGTTGTATTATCAAGTTGGAGGCAGACTGACTGGTCAAGCCAACGAGACGGTAGATAGCCAAGCGCCGGCATTCTCGCCATCGCAGCACCTGGGGAATAAGTTGTCAAACTCAAAGTGTGTTGGGGCTACAAAGCTTAGCGATATACTGGGTTGCAGCACAGAGGCTCATATATGGGACACCCGGCATCCCAACAAGGCTCGAAAGGGCAGGTGATCTGCATCTATCGTTTTCACCATCTCTGTAGCTTTTCCTCCGTCTGGTCTACTACCTGGTACCCACCAGAATAGGTCTGGCAAAGGGCAGGGTCAAAGGAATGGGTGATGGGCCATCCATGCGTGCTGAGAGTGGCACGATGGGCGGAAAGCAGGAGATGGAGGCATGGGTTTCCTAACACAGATAATGTGGAGGGGTGCCCAGGCATGAACTGGGACAGTTTGCTAAAGATGCTGCAGCACAGATTAAGGGGGTGTCTCCCCTCCTCACTTTCTGGTCTTCAACCGGAAGGCTATCAATGGGCAGTGGGGGCAGTGTAGCGGGTACATTGGGTGCAAGCTTGATTAGGTATAGGATGGGTGCAGTGCTCCTCAGGGTGTCAGCCAGGGTCAAGGATCTGGGTGAATGGCCTTCCGTGCGTCCCGAGTGGCGCGAGTGGCGGAAGTCAAGAAATGGAGGCATGGGGTTCCTCCACCAAGTTACCTTGGTTGGGGGTCCCAGCCATGTGCTGGGACAGCTTGCTGAAGCAGCTGCGGCACAGACTAAGGGGGTTGCCCCCACGTCCACAGGGTGTTTGGTAGAGGTTAGGGACCACCGGGCGGGGTAGCGCGAGGACTAGTCTACCGGTCTAGAGTGGGCATGGACTTGTCTTGTGTTGCCTGGCCGTGGCAATGAGCAGACTCTCTGGGGGAAGAGGGACCTGTTGCAAGAGAGGGAGTCCTCCAATTGTAAGATGCAACCATTGGGGGCATGTGAGTTATGGTGGTCAGATAGCCCCCCGTTTAGTGTGGCGAAGAGCCCGGTCAAGGGAGGCCTGGGAAACCTCGCGCAGGAGAGTTGACAGTGCCAGGCGTAAATTCACCAACTGGGTTTGGCTGTATAAGGTATGGTTTGCTTGCCAAATCCACAGGGAGTTTGGTAGAAGATGGGGTTTCACCTGTCTAGAGTGGGCATGGACTTGTTTTGCTGGACTGGGGAGAAGCCCTGGAATCAGCAGGATGTAGGGAAAGATACGTACCTTGGGACACTATGTGTCATTTGAGCATCCAGCTGGGGGCAGGTGAACTGGGGTGGTCCGAAACTTTACCTCGCCCACTTTGGCAAGGAGCCCGATCTGGAGACGCAATTGCGTATCACGTAGGAGAGTGAACAGCGCCATGCGTAAATGCACGGAACAAAGGGGATTTGGCTTCATCTGGCATGGTTTACTTCAGGCCAAGTCTACTGGATGCTGGGAAGTGGATGAGGTTCACTTCTCAAGGGTAGGCATGGACTTAATTTTGCTGGACCTTGGGGAGGCCTTGGAAGCAACAGGATGTAGGTAGGAATATCTGCCTTGGTGGGGGCCCTGGTGGTGACGGTGGCCACCCCCAGAGCTGTGGAGGAGTTACAGGGCGATCCAGAGTCTGCAAGGTACAGAAGGGTACTATATTGCAGCAGCACAACAAGGGTGCTAAGCCAAGGATACCCAGGGATGTCTTAGCGGGTCCCCTGGAAGAACTACGGCGCCCAGTTAGTCCTACGGGCGGTTGTGGGTCTGAGCAACTGGGGGCTGCCTGGAACGCTCCGCCCACCTGTTGGGGGGCGTGAGTAAGGGAGTGGACTGGCGGTCCACTGATGGGAGAGGTGGCCTCTCCCAATAATTGGTAACCACCGATTGGCGACGGCCACGGTGCAATTTGGCTCATCAGACGGGCAGGCGGCATAGGGGCTGGCCTGCCCTGGGATCGCCCGTAAGATAACCCACCATGTTGGCATATTGGTTATGCAAATAAACCTGCAGCAAATTTCTCCACTAAAAAGGTGTCGTGTGGTTTATTTATGTATGTTGCTGTATGAGAACTGAGTGTTGCCGATATTGGCACTATGCCAAGGCTGCCCAGGGGGGCCACGTAGGGGACCCTCCAACAGGGCGGCCGCCTTAGTGCCACAGGAAGGCACAGAAGTCTGCTTACTAGGCTCCCTGGGCTAGGGACCAGGGGGTCTGCTGGCCGCGTCACTTCCGGCCGTGGGAGGGGACAGGGGTATAAAAGCCTTCCCCGCCCACTGTACGGTCTCTTGACCGCTACCCATCTCGCTGTTTCCCACCCTACCGCTTACCCTGCGGACGGCCAAAGGGGAGTACGGGGAGGGGAAGAATCTAACTTATTGTTTTGTGTTGCAGGAGGAGTTACAGGGCGATCCAGAGTCTGCAAGGTACAGAAGGGTACTATATTGCAGCAGCACAACAAGGGTGCTAAGCCAAGGATACCCAGGGATGTCTTAGCGGGTCCCCTGGAAGAACTACGGCGCCCGTTAGTCCTACGGGCGGTTGTGGGTCTGAGCAACTGGGGGCTGCCTGGAACGCTCCGCCCACCTGTTGGGGGGCGTGAGTAAGGGAGTGGACTGGCGGTCCACTGATGGGAGAGGTGGCCTCTCCCAATAATTGGTAACCACCGATTGGCGACGGCCACGGTGCAATTTGGCTCATCAGACAGGCAGGCGGCATAGGGGCTGGCCTGCCCTGGGATCGCCCGTAAGATAACCCACCATGTTGGCATATTGGTTATGCAAATAAACCTGCAGCAAATTTCTCCACTAAAAAGGTGTTGTGTGGTTTATTTATGTATGTTGCTGTATGAGAACTGAGTGTTGCCGATATTGGCACTATATACATTCAAAAGCTATCAATCAGCCCAGCTCAGCCGGTAGTTATTCCATTACACTATCGACACAAAAACACAAGGCACATTTTCGGGTTTATTAGACGTTTTATATGAACTCCAATAGGTGTGTGCGCGTGTGTGTGGGCTGGGGGCGGAAGTTACATTGTTGTTGTACGCCACTGGTTGGTGCTGTTGGGCTTTTAGAAATTAATGTGCCTTTCTGCTCAAGGATTGTTACAGTGTTGCTGGCACGTGTCCAAATACATTCATGGCAGGAAATACAGCCGGCTACGGTTTCACTTTGAAGCTTACATCTCCTTGACACAGTCAGGAAATTTTAGACATTTACATTTACAGCAGGCTTCAGAACAGGGAGCGTTATCATGTTGTTGAACAGATGAGGGTTTGGTCTAAAAAGACAGAGCACAAGCCCTCGACAGAGATCTACAAATGGGACGGGAACTCAGAATTCTTACTGTGCTTGATGGCTGGATGGATCGCTAACACTGTGCAATTACACGCATTGAAAACATATTTCAATTTGTATTCTCAAACTATTTTCATGTTCACTCCTTTGAATAACATTCAACCTAAAACTCTGTTGAAAGTTTAGTCATTTGTTAAAATAACAAATGGCATTAGTACCCACCTGATTGGACCGATTCTGGCATGCTTTCATCTTTTCGCTGTCGCAGTTCAATGTTACTTCTATAAAAAACAGAAAAACGCCACATTTTTATCCACCAGTTAACACAGAGACAAAAAAATTGAAATGCATTCAAAAGAAAAAATACGAAACATAGAAGACGGAATTGACTATCAGCACAAAAAAACACAGAATAACTAACTGAACATGAAGCACAGGCAACAAAGAAAAGAACGAAGTAATGGAGAGTTTAAGCCATAATGAGGAATGATAGGAAACCAAGAGAAAAATAAACAGGTAATTAAAAGAGAAAATAAGAACACGAGATTTTTAGTTAAATGCGGGAGACCAAATCTAGTACAATACCAATACCACTGCCCCCATCTCTTTTATACAAGCCATACGGGCTCACTGACTGAACATCCTTTACCTCATAATGTCAGGTAGGGATGGGTGTGCGGGCGCAGCTATAGCTTTCTCTCGTGTTTGAGAGCATGAACGCAGCTGCAGCGCGCGCAAGAGTGGTGCTCGAGCCGGCTAGCGTTTTCAGGCATTCTACTAGCTCCCGTGATCACCAGGGAGGCGTCCTCCCCATTCTAAGCACCTTCTTTCATTCCCTGTACCGAATTGCATCTGTGGTTTCACTTGAGGGCGGAAGACAGACTCTCAGACCCCGAAAGAATAGGTGGTCAAGCTGCTCGTGCCATTTGGCCAACCTTGCAATTCTTGTTGAACGGTTTGTCCAATATCCCGTCGTTTGTGCCTTCATTTAGGGGTCCAGCATGGCTGCTAGCTAAATGGACAAGCTGGAAAGACCGCAAACGGCAACCTCCCATGTGCTTAATCAATGTTTTTGCATTAATATTTTGCACTTATACTCTCAGTAGTTCTCAGGCCCCTTTTCAAGGAGTTTGACACATCTATAGAGTGCTATGGGGCCTCTACAATACGTTTTACACTTTTGTATCCCGAGGTCCTGGTGAGTCCTTAGGGTATAAATAGACAGGGGAGCGACTGCTTGTGGTCACTCCTTGGATCTTGATACCGTGTGTGCATCCTGCCATTGTAGTGATGTCAAGAACTGTTGCCTCATACCCGCATTCAAGTCCACATTTGTGACGAGGACGGCTATGTACCCATGGCTGCTAGCGGGCGACTCCGTCCGCACTGCATACCTTGGCGCCAGCGTCAGATTGGTAAGGCGGGCACTCGGGCAATGCCCGAGGGGCCGGTCTCCGAATTCCTGCTGTGGGCTGCTTTTTTGAGCAGCCTGGTGGGCCGATTTGGGCGGTTTCTGCGTTGTTCGATGCCACCAGTGGCCCAGTGGGTGCCTGAGTGGCGTTTCTGGAGATAGATGATCGTCCATTACCTCCCTTTTATCAACAGCAGAGGTGTCACTCCCTTTTTCTCGCTGGGCCGGCCCATTAATGTATGCTGATTGAGCGGGGGCAGGGGGCCTGAGCAAAAGTGGCCTCACTTGTTTTCAGGTGTGTTTCACCAGTGTAAACTAATCCGTGCGTTTTTTTTAACCCCCCCCCCCCTTTTTTATAAAATTTCACAGAAGCAGTGGTTTGCGGAAAGGCAATATGCAAATGTGGACCACTTTTTTTTAGCGTGCCCGGGCCGATTTTTTTTAGCGTGCCCGGGCCGATTTTTAATCCCAATCCAACCCTGCTTGGCGCCACAGAGGACCCTGGCTGCAGCGTTGGCCGGCACAGTTAAGCGCAGTGGGGCGGGCCAGGGTGTAGCTGGGGGGGAAGTCGACAGACGATGGAATAGGTATTATTTATTTAATTATACCTATTCCGTTGTCTGTCGACTCCCCCCCCCCCCGCCGGCCTGCCACGCCCCACCGCCTTTGACACACGTATGTTTTAAATGTCAATTACCAGCCTGCCCGGCCCCAAGAGTTAATTGCCGCCCCTGTGCCGAGTTAAATAATTACAGAAGGAGGCCGGTGTTTGGTCTGTCACCATCTGACCTCGACAATTGCTGCCTGCTTAGCCCCTGTCGCGGGGGTCCCTGGGGGTTGGGTCCCGTCACAGCGTGAGTCTTGGAGCAGGTGCTCCGTATCTTTAAAAGGCACAAGCACTGCTATCAAGACAACGGTGCCACTTTGCACGTTATCTCATCGTCGTCACTACTTGAAATTTCTCACGATTCCCCGCAGTTGTCTGCACCCAAGGAGGATAACAGACTCCATGGCTAGCAGTCTTTATATCCCCAGCGGCAGCACTGTTACTCAGAGGCTTGGTAAGTGTAAAAAACAATCATTTGCAATGCAATAGGTCTCGCATTTGCGAGAGTTTAAGCTATTGGCATTGTAAATGACAATGGGCCAGATGTACGACCCTTTTTTGCAGCCGCAAACGGGAGATCCTCCCGTTTGCAACCGCAAAAAAGGGTAATGGCATGTACAAATGCTATTTTGCGAGTCGCTTACTCGCAAAATAGCATTTGCAACTCCCACTATTAGGAAGGGGCGTCCCTTCCTAATAGCGAGTAATCATGCCATGTACAATTGTTTTGCAACCGCACTTGCGGCCGCAAAACACTCGCAGTTTACCACCAGCTTCAAGTAGGTGGTAAACCACTCGCAAACGGGAAGGGGTCCCCAGGGGACCCCTTCCCCTTTGTGAGTATGTGAGAAAATATTTTTAAAACCAGGCAATGGTCCCAGGGACCACTGCCTACCCTTAAAAAAAATTAAACTGAAAAGTTTCATTTTTCTTCTTTAAATGCATCCCGTTTTCCTTTAAGGAAAACGGGCTGCATTTAAAAAAAAGACTGCTTTATTTTAAAGCAGTCCCAGACATGGTGGTCTGCTGACCCCAGCAGGCCACCATCCCTGGGAGTGCTAGCCATTCCTAATGGGGTCGCAAATTGCAACAGCCTCATTAATATTCATGAGGCATGCAATTTGCGACCCCATTAGGAATCACTAACAGTGTCTGAGACACTGTTATATATCCTAATTTGCGAGTCGCAAATTGCAAGTTGCAAATGCGACGCAATTTGCGAGTCGCAAATTGGTGGGTCGAACATCTGGCCCAATGCCTTTTATTTATCTGTTTTGACAATTAACAGATAAATAAAAGGCATTGTCATTTACAATGCCAATAGCTCAAACTCTTGTAAATGCGAGACCTATTTCATTTCAAAGAAGCGGCCGCCATTATCCCGGGCTGCTTGGAAAGTGAAAGCACGCGTGGCCCACTGAATGTTGCAGGAAAGCATGTCGTGCCTGCAGTAGGAGAAACTCATTAAAGAAAATAGTACTTTCAGACTAAATAAGACATACCGTGTCCTCATGGGAGGTTACCAATGAAGACAAGGCGGTACTAAGGAGGGACTACCAAGCCTAGTAACGAATCAGAAGCCAGCATTTACGAAGGACAATGACACAAGCCAATGAAAAATATGGGCGGAGAGTGGGCGGGGCTTCATAGTCTATACTCGAATACAGAATGCCTCGCAGAGCAGCGTATGCGCTGCCCAGGCTCGACCTAAAAATGTGACCAAGTCTAGGATCACTGACCCATGTAATAAAAGGAAAGTGACTCAGTCTAGAATCATTGCCCTTTTACATTTCAGTGGAGTGCGTGTCATCTAAAAGTGCTATCACATGCACTATATTTGGGATAGGGCAGGGTGACCAATTCACACATCACCACTGTATCAATCACTGTGAGTCATTCAGCATCAGTTTCTTTAAACAGTGCCATGAGGCTTTCTTTACCAATATTACCATAGACTACAGTGAAGCATGACCTGGCTTCCTCGCTGCGCCTTTCCCTCATACACTTGAATGAATTGTGCCTCAATCTACAGCTGCCCCCATGTATTGCAATGCAGTGGATCATGCAGTAATAACTGCTCTTGCACACTGCAATGGTGTGTGACCTACCCCTCCACCAGTGTTCTCTAACACCACTGTGGTAACTCAGTTGGTCACATGCTACAGTGGAGTATGGCTCAATCAACTACTATGCTATCTCATATGCTGCAGTGAGGTGTGACTTGTTATACCACTGTTATCCCAACGTACTTCAGAGGAGGTGACTCCTTTTGAATTATCACCCTACAGTGCAATAGATTGTGCCTTGTTATGAAATTATTTAGGTGCATTACGATGAATTATGTCCCCCTGTATTATTGAAATCATACACTGTAATAGATTCCTTCTCATTCTGCCACTGTCTTAATACACTGTAACGGATTGTGTCTCATTCTAACACTGTCCTAATATACTGTGATGCACTGTGTCTCATTCTACCACTGTCCTAATATACTGTAATATATTGTGTCTAATTCTACCACTGTCCTCATACACTGTAATAGATTGTGCCTAATTCTACCACTGTCCTCATACACTGCAATAGATTACATCTAATTTTACCAGTCCTCATATACTGTGATAGATTGTGCCTCATTCTACCACTGGTGATAAACAAAAGATCAAAACAAGGAAACCCTGCTGGACCTGGAGGGTTGGGAGGGCCCTTTGAATGTGAAGGGGGTGGAGGGATACGTCCTCCCAAGGTAAATCAATTAAACCGTAAAGTATCCCACCAAGTTTCATGGGGGTCATTATATATGATGCACGGGGTAGAGGGGTAGGTCACCCCACGTGGGTATGCTAGCTCCGTACGGCTTGCTTGGGGAAGGGAAAAATTCCTTTTTTTATATATAACCCTCACACACTCTAGTAGTGTCCCCACGAGCTATTGTTTTTAGTCTCCCCACCATCTCCACGAATAAAGGGATACCTAGGAGAAGGTGAGGGATTTTTAATCTCTAGTTAAGCCTCCTGGTCACCCTTTTTATAAGTGCTCCCTGAAATACAGTCAAGCCCACCCTGACCTTTAGGAGTCAGGGTGAACCCGATGAAGCAGTAATTGTTTCCTTCCCCGCACAAGCCATGCGGAGCTAGCATACCCACGTGGGGTGACCTACCCCTCTACCCCGTGTCCCGTGCATCATTTATAACGACCCCCATGACCCTTGGTGGGATACTTTTCAGTTGAATTCATTCTACCACTAATCTCATACACTGTAATAGATTACATCTCATTCTATCACTGTCCTTTTATACTATAATAGACTGTGTTTCGTTCGTCTACTGTCCTCATACATTGTAATTGATGGCATCTCATCCTATCACTGTCCTCATACGCTGTAATATATCGCACGTCATTTTCTGTCGTCATGCAATGCAACTCAAATTGTCTCATTTTACCTCTGTCGCCACACACCATGGCGGATTGTACCTCATTCTGTACCCCACAACCGCATTTTAACTCACTGTATCTCACTGCACGTTTACCTCACAATAAACCCTTGTGTGGTGTTTCAGATTCCACAAAAGAGGATTACGCGACAGGGGAATGTCTATAAAAAGCCACATTCTTAGGAAAGTATGCAGTTTTGTTCCGGTTGCCAGGTCTCTGCCTACCCGCGCGGCCTGCTGACGCGACCGTCATTTATACTGCACTGAAGTGCAGAAAAAACTGGGACAATATGAGGAAAAAGTGCTCTCGGGCAGAAAGGGTTTCTAACTCTGCACAAAAAGTGTTTTCGTAGAGTGGAAGGTGAGGAAAAAGTGTGGTAAAATGGCGACTTTAGTTCCGCTTTTTGTCTTACTTTTTCCTCTTCTCTTCCATTTATGCTTGCCTCAGGCACTGGCATGATGGCGGGGAAAGCCATTAAAATACCTCCTGGGCCAAGGTGGCGGTTAAGGAGATGGTGGCATTATGAAACATATTTTTCCCTTCCCTGGGGCTGCCGGACAGTCAGTACTAACCTCCTGCTCGTCACAGCCTGGCCAGGGCCATTGTGCACACACTGACATTCAGCCATTTATCAGCCTGAGTTGAGCAGTGGTGCTCGAATCTAGACTCTCCATACAGGGGGGCTTACATATAAGCAACCATACACGCACTGACAAACACATTAAACATTGGATCTTGGATGACCGAAAGTGTCAGTTTACATCCATATTCCCAATTGCCCCCTTTGGACATGGAGAGATACATAGATAGGCAAATGCCCTTGTTGCAGACGTGATCCGAGAGGTCTTAGCCTACTGTGTATGCGGTGTCTTGTGGTTCCTATAGACCTATATACGATCTGTGCGTTTAGACAACATAAACTAAGGGGTTGGTGTCTAGACTGATTCCAGACGCCCCCAAAGGATATGTTAGTCTGTAGACCAGCTAGCTCACAGTGTCACTATAAGCCCCACAACCTTACCAAGGAGCAAATAGTTTCTGGCAACTATCGAACATGACAACCCTGACCCCTCAGGGATCGTGGAAACAGTACAGTACTTTTCGGTTAGTCACTCATGCTCACTCAGTCTCAGAGAGATATACAGAATAAATGATGGGGACGTTTTCAATAAGTATTTATTGAACCAGCGTCATTCTAGTATAAAATACGTGTGCTACAACAACCATTAGACAGAAACAGATGTATATGGTTCTAAGCACCAACAGAGTAAAACAATGAATAGATGCAGGCATATAGATACATGGCAATAATCATGAGTACTCCTAAGATGCAAACCCTAACTAGGCACTATTCATAAGGCGCTAATAAATCTTGGTCCCACCTATCTCTCGGAGAAATTTACATCTTACCTACCTCTTAGGTCTCTACGTTCAAGCTCCAAACATCTTCTTGTGGTTCCCCGAGTCAGAAAGGCCAGACTAGGGGGGAAGGCCCTCTCCTATCTTGGCCCCCGATACTGGAATGAGCTCCCTCCGCACCTGAGACAATGTTCAGACCACCTACAGTTTAGGAAGTGGCTCAAGACCAGGCTTTTCTGTCTCTGATTCAGTTGCAGTAGCAGTTCTATGCCTATGCCACCCGTCCAAAGCGCAAAGATACCCCTTCGGGGGTCGATTCAGGCGCTATATAAACAAATAAATAAATAAATAAAAATAAATAGATGTACCTAAGTGTACCTAGCATATATGAAGGTTTATAGCCAAGAATCCCCCTAGGAGATAGCCAACCCCCATTACCTGATGGGGGAGAATGAAGGACCCCGTCTTGTTCTTGAATTGGACACCCAGCAAGGGATGTCAGACCACTGCGTGCTGGAGTGTCTGCGGGCAGGGACTTCAGTGTCTCGTGTCAGCGTCTCAGCATGGAAGCTTGTTCTCCTCTGCCTTGCCCAGTGAATATGTGGTACTTATATACCCGAAAGATACCCTCAGGGGGTCTGTATCATGGTACTCTGGGCATGTCGGCCAATGATGACGATAGTGGTGACCCTTATACAGAGTTATTATGCAGAAGATGGTAATCTTGCTGTGATACTGAGAATCCTCATGCATAATAAATTAGGCTCGTTTTCAGAGAAAACCACACAACATGTATGTGGCACCTAAATAGGCAAAAGGTCAGTCACCAGAGCCGTTATGTAGAGCAAGGTAGGACAAAAGAAGGTTAAAGGTCGTGCAACTACCTAGGCCTATATTGGGGTACATTGGGGCTCATAACAGCGGGTGCTTTCCGCCACTTCTGTTACCAAGAGAAACATGTTAATAAATAAGTATTCAGCGCCCGTGTACATAAAAAGCATTGCATGGCTGTGAATGAAGCTGGCGCCATGTTAATAAATAAGTAGTCCCCCAAAAATACATAAACACCTACAGTGTAAGGAAACTGTAGTTGGCCGGTGCTCCTGGCCTAAAAGCGGAATTGATGTCTCGGGAGCACCGTCCAATAAAGAGCCAGGAAATAAAAGTGATGTTCAAGTGAACCAATGGCAAGTGGCAGGAGGGATTACACTCAGTAGGAGTGAGTACAGCAGGTCTTGCAGACAGCGTATGCACGCTGATGCGCGACCTAATGAAAGCTGCTGACATTATAAATGTTCCTGTTAAGGTCGGAGTTGTAGTTTTAATATCATGGTTGAAGGTTTAATATCATGGTTAGATTTTTTTTATGGTACGGTCAGGTTACAAGGGCACTAGGTTAGTGCCATTTCGTTTCTCATGCTTTGCATCAGATTCAAAATCTTCTTAGAGTTTTTCATTGCTCAAATGGGTATAGTTTCTGATATCTGTATGTTTCCCTCATCTTCATTGCTTGATTTTGGTCGCGAGAAAGTGTCACTCATACTCGTTGAAATCTCACTCATAATTACACTAAAATTAATAAAATGTCACACATAGCAATCGGAAACCTTGGCATTTATGCATTCTTGTGCCTGGAGTCGGAGTTCCCGTCCCCATAGAGCGTCAGAGGAGGCCCTACGGAGCACATTGCGACTGTGGCCACTATCACATCACCACCTGCTGGCGGCATGAGTTCACCGCACTGCTCAGAGGCAATTAGTGAGCTATGGAGGCCCGGGCCACTCCACCACATGAGGACTGGGAGAGTCAGGCCCTGGGCTAAGCCAGCAGTCGAAATGAGGCCCGCCCTGCAGGATCTGGTCCACAAAGCCTGCTGCTGGGGAGGCCCTGGGCGGTGATGAGGCCTGAATGGCAGAGAAGCTGGATAAATCACACTACACAAGCATCACAGAGAAATCCCCCTAAAAAATTAAAGAAAAGAGGAGGAGTGGACAAGAAGGACAAATAGTGCCGCCAGTGAACTGGGGTATGGCATGTTCTTCAGCCATACTGAAAGGACACTAATGCTGTAAGCTAAGAACCAAAAGAAGTGGTCAACAGCGGTGGCACTAGACTACACAAACCAGCAGCACAAAAGCACATGCAGAGGCCCGCTTTGTCCCGCCATGTATGTACAGCAGCAAAACGAGGCACCTCACAAGCCTGTGACCCATTCAACGGGTTGAGTGACCCCGTGACTCATGCACCACACTGGTGACAGTGGATTGGACTCCTACAGCACTACATCCGCGCAACCCGAGAGACAGATGGCTCAGTCAAAAGATCGCTATTGCTTCACTTTGTTGGGCAGAGCTCTATGGCCTGCTCAACACTGGAGATGATGTTGAGTTTGACGCAGCTGTGGCAGCTTTAAACCGGCACTTTGACCCCCAGCTCAACCCTGACTGCGAGTGATTCAAGCTGCACCAGACCAGGCGGCAGGAAGATTAATCAGACGACTATTCTACGCAATGCACAGGAACCTGGCAATTACGTGCAGAGACATCAACCAACCAGATGAAATTAGGAACCAACTCATACAAGCCTGCAAGTCAGCAGCCCTCCGCCGGCTAATCCTGCACCAACCGGGGATAAGAATTTAGTTTTAGAAGAGAGGTCCAAGGGTTCTCCTCCTGGGTTTTATTGCCTTGTATCTTGTGTTAGGAGGATGCTATCTCGAGGTATTGGACCTTTTGTACCTCAATTTGTAACTGAGTGAAAATATGTAAGTGCCTCCTCTTCCGTTTTTCAGTGTTGGTAAGAAGAGAGTGCTTCATGGTTTCAGGTGATGATTTTTTCATTATTTGATTTGCTGTTGTTCATGGATTTCAGATTTTTATCATTTATTCGAGATGTTACAAGGTACAGTTTGAGCCTTACAACAGCTGACACGTGTTTTGCCCTTACATGGTCATCCGGAACAGGGCTTCCTTAAGGCTGCAATAGATTTAAGAAAAAGTCTATGATACAGTATTCAAGAGATCACTCATAGCCACCACCAAGTGCTATGTTACAAAAGTAAAAATAGTTTTTTGTGATTACTGTGCCATGCGTTTTCAGTCTGAATAAAAGTGGAAATGGTGTAGTGATATTGTGATTAAAGAGAAAGAATAAAAAATTATAAAGAAAAAAATAAAAATTAAGAAAGGCAGGATGACGAAGAACTGGCAGAAGTGCTAGCAACCCATGTCCAATTAACCATCATAGACTAGTTCAGGCTTTATTAGTTGGTAGTACGTATCATGCATTACGTTAGTATGTTAAAGAGACTTGTTTTCAAAGGGTGAATCTAACCAATTCATGCACTGTTGGTCAGTAATGGGTATCATGTTTTAAAATGGTAAGTAGGGAAGGCTCATTTTCGAAGGATGATTCCATCTGAGCTACGGTCGTGTTTATTAGAAAGGTAAGTTAGTGCCATGAGCCCATTTGTGTGGACAGTAGCATTACACGATTATACAAACAAATACATTTATAAAATGGTTAATGTCAATTCTTAAATTTACGATTTTGTTTCAGATAGCTCTTATATTTCAGACAGTTTCATAAGTCAGGGATAGAAAAATCGAAAACAGAAGAGATAACATAATATTATATTACATTGACCACGAATATAGGGAAAGGAAACAGCGTTATTATTAGTCGTCTACTGCAAGCTTGGTGTTGTTTTGGAGCAGCCCCGGTGTGCAGCCTGCGCGCATAGCTTGGATGCAATCTGATCGAGGGTTGAAAATCATCTATTGAGTTGCCAGTAGGTATAATGGGTGTAAAATGTGATTTTTTACAGAGTGGTGTTGGTTTGGAATGAAAGATATCTATTCCCAGTTCTTGAGCGGTTGTAGATAAGGACATATAGTAATGCTAAATTCTGCCTATTGAGTACTTCCTTTTTGAAACTCATATTTAATTTCATTCTTATATCCTGTGACAGCTGTCTAACAAACCCTAATATTATTCTGAGGTCTTTTTCTATCTAAAATTATCATTATTGTAAAAACTCTTCCACTTCCTACCTTTTCCTTTCATCTAATTGCCTTAATATCAGCTAGGGTCTCCTGTTGTCATTTCCATCAACATTCTAAAACTATATATCTATAAATACTTCTCCAAAAACATTAAACATCTTAAAGGCACAAAATTACAAGCCATCTTATTTACACCTTAATAAACTGTATGCCATATCCCTATCATAATGATTTTTGTTAACACTCAAAGATGGCTACTCATTATCAAGCACTATACGGGCTAGATTTAAGCAGTCCTCTCTTCACGTATAGCAGGGCTCCTATCCTGTAAAAGATTTCTTTCCATATCGTGGAGATGGACCAGTAACACTCTATGTACCTATCTAATTTTACAATTTGTCATCCAGCCTCATCATTTGCTCCGTATACAACGATGCACACATTATTTCACTAACTAAGCTTTGAGCGTACAATACAAATAAAAACAACCAAATTTTTTTAAAAAATGAATCGCTTAGTAGGTAGTAAAATAATTTTGACTAATGTAACAATTCCCTAGCATTTCATGACTGCCAAAACTGTTTTATCCCTTTGATGACAACATACATGCTTCTTAGTCCTAACCACTAAAAGATGGCGGAACCATTCCCTGCAAAGGAAGGCATGAACTAACTTGATCAGCCCCTCCTGCTTATAATAATGGCGCCTGCACACCACGCGAATACACCATTTTTGGATCGGGATTAAACCAAGAAAGATGATGCCATACAGACTGCAACCAAGTAAGCTGATGCAGACTCACACCCCTCTATAATAACTTTTCTACCAATATACCTGAAATCGCTAGTAACATGACCCAGCTTTACAGAGCTTGGCGCTCGATTTTAACTCGATACCTGACGTTGCAGCGTTAGGGTATTTGCATTAGATGTCATAGAGCTTTGCAACATAGCCACTCTAAGCGCCCGCACCCCCGCATGAGACTGACAGCCTGTACACAGGTGCTGATACGTAATGGAAATACCTCATACGCTTGTGTCAATATATAGACTAAGGATGATCTAAAAACTCGCACGTACGTCAAAAATTATCCGCATGATTTACGCCAGGGTTTAGCCTTATGACGTGCATCGTATGTAACTCCGGGGAACATACAAAAATTAACCAGTACAGTGGTCATAATAGATCTCCTCCGATCTATGTCGGGGAATGTGACTCAGTAAGTGTCCTACACGTCACCTAAATGGCAGCAATAACCCATGCACCGCAACGATTTTCAACCCTCAATCAGATTGCATCCAAGCTGTGCGCGCAGGTTGCACCCCGGGGCTGCTCCAAAACAACACCCAGCTTTCAGTAGACTACCAATAATAACGCTGTTTCCTTTCCCTATATTCGTGGTCAATGTAATGTAATATTATGTTATCTCTTCTGTTTTAGATTTTTCTATCCCTGACTTATGAAACTGTCTGAAATATAAGAGCTATCTGAAACAAAATCGTAAATTTAAGAATTGACATGAATTGGTTAGATTCACCCTTTGAAAACAAGTCTCTTTAACATACTAACGTAATGCATGATACGTACTACCAACAAATAAAGCCTGAACTAGGCTATGATGGTTAATTGGACATGGGTTGCCAGTACTTCTGCCAGTTCCTCTTCATCCTTCCTTTCTTAATCTTTATTTTTTTCTTTATAATTTTTTAATCTTTCTCTTTAATCACAATATCACTACACCATTTCCGCGTTTATTCAGACTGAAAACGCATGGCACAGTAATCACAAGAAAACTATTTTTACTTTTGTCACATAGCACTTGGTGGTGGCTATAAGTGATCTCTTCAATACTGTATCATATACTTTTCCTTAAATCTATTGCAGCCTTGAGGAAGCCCTGTTCCGGATGGCCATGTAAGGGCGAAACACGTGTCGGCTGTTGAAAGGCTCAAACTGTACCTTGTAACATCTCGAATAAATGATACAAATCTGAAACCCATGAACAACAGCAAATCAAATAATGAAAAAATCATCACCTGAAACCATGAAGCACTCTTTTCTTACCAACACTGAACAACGGAAGAGGAGGCACTTACAAATTTTCACTCACCAACCGGTGATAACCCTGGATGCCATACTAGTACTGGCGAGATCACATCAATTGGCTGTTACCAGAGCCGATGAAATGGAGGTGGCCCTAGCGAGGGAGACAGCCCAGACAGGCATGACCTGCACCATGAAAATGAAGGAGGAGCAAGTAGACGCCCTCCAAAGACATCCAACAAGACCTCTACATACCCGGCACAGGGGCGTCAATGGAGGGTCGGTGTGGCAACTGTGGTTTAGAGCACTGAGTACCCAACACCTGTCCTGCCCGAGGACAGTCCTGCTCATAATGAGGGCGCATGAAGCACTTTGTCAAGGAAACAAGGGCAAAATGAAATCCACCCTGCGACAGTTGTCAAACGAGGAGGGAAATACTGAGGGACCATGGGCAGGTAACAGCCAGAGACCATACGCAGACGATAATGAGGATGACAGTGAGGTATTTACCATCTCATTTGAGGGGCGAGAAGGCAACTGAAAGAGGCCCACGCCGATGTGTACAATGGAGATTGGCAGCACGCTTGTCAGGGCACTGATTGACACTGGGGCTTCTGTCAATGTAATGGACTCGTCACAGTTTGTATGGTGGCACGGATCCACTGCCCTTGAAGGGGGTCGTGGAAGTGCAGGTGATAAGTGAAGGAAAAGCAATGAAGTCCAGATTCCTTGTCACTGAAGGAGACACCGGCATGTTGTTGGGTTGCCACACAGTGGAAGACCTGGTGCTCGTCTTCTTTGCACGGCAGGTCCATGAGTCAGATGCCGGATTACCCTCAGCTGTTTAGGAAGCTGGAGCGACTGAAGGGCACCAAGACTCAATTGCACATAGACGAGACTGTGAGGCCCACAGCCCTTCAACACAGGAGGGTCCAGTTCCACCTGCGGCAGCTGGTGGAGGAAGAGTTGAGGATTTTAGAAGGACAAGTGATATAATCACTGGCCCAACCCTATGGGTCTCTCCACTGATGATCGCACCAAAGCCCAAACAGCCAGGAGCCATGAGGCTGCATGTAGACATGGGACTACAGAATAAAGCCATCCGGAGGGAACAATACATCACCCCTACAGTGAATGACATTGAGGCAGACCTGAATGTAGCTCAAAGGTTCTGCAAATTGAACTTAAATGCTGGCTACCATCAGCTGGAACTAGATCCTGCCAGTTGGCATCACAACATTTTCAACCCACGTAGGTCTCCGAATGTATCAGAGAATAAACTATGGAATATCATCGGCAGCAGAGGTGTTTCAGAATGCCATCCATGAGACTCTCTCTGGCCTGATGGGTGTCATAAATATTAATGACGATGTTCTGATATTCTCTGATACTCTTGAGGAACACCGTGTGAGATTCAGAGCCATGCTCCAACGACTAGCTGACTTTGGATTAATGCTTCATTGCCAAAAGTGCTTGTTCTGCGAAGAGTCCATAGAGTTCATCGGATACATCTTCTTGAGAGAATGGTTATGGGTCTACCCGAAGAAAGTGGTGGCCATCAGGTCAGCGTCCGTTCAATGCAACACCACCAAGGTGTTGTGTTTCCTAGTGATGGCTACCTATTGTGGAAAATTTACCCTGAACTTAGCTACTTTGTTCTAGCTGCTGAGGGCGTTGACTAGAGCTGATGCCGTGTGGGAGTTGGACTCCTGAGCTGACTTGACTTTCCACCATGTAAAGGTGGCCCTGCTGGCGGATGCCACCATGGCATACTTCAATTCAAAGAGCCGGACGGAGCTGGTGGTCGATGCGAGCCCAGTGGAACTAGAAGCCGTGCTGCTGCAGGAGAATATTGAAGGGTCTTTGGTCCCAATCGCATACTCCAATAAAGCACGTACGCGCAAATTGAGCATGAGGTGCTAGCCATCAGGTGGGCCTTCGCCATTTCCACGTATATCTCTGTAGATAGATATTCAGGGTCATCACTGAGCACAAGTCTCTGGTTGCTCTGTTCACCGGAACTTCGCGACATGCCCCCTCCCATCCCGCACGAGCAGTGGGCAGTGCAGCTGCAACCTTACCAGTTCGATGTACTGTATCGCCCTGGGGTGAACAACCTGGCTGATTATTTGTCGTGACACCTGCCAGGAGAGCTGGTGCCAGAACTAGCCAAGGAAGATGAAGGGGCAGAAGACTTCATGAGAATGGTAGTGCACGATCCAAGTCCAAGAGCACTGTCACTTGCTGAAATCACAGAAGTCACCCTGGCTGATGGCAGCCTCTCAAAAGCCAAAGAAGCCCTCCTGAGAAAGCAGTGGCAGAATTGCCTGGATGGGTTCAAAGTGCTGGAGGCGACGGAAAGAAGGATAATGACTCAACTCTGGTGTGTAAGAGATTAGTTGAGCACCAGTAGCGAGAGCGTGCTGCTCCGAGGAAGGCAAATTGTAATACCACAAAATCTGCAAGCCAGGGTGGTCCAACTGGCTCACCAAGGACACCAAGAAGTGGTAAAGACAAAAGCCAGATTGAGGGGCAAGATGTGGTTCTCCAGCACGGACACCTTGGTGTATGAAATGGTGATAAATTGCCATTCATGTGCATTAACAAGTGGAGACCCGCCACCTGCAGCTGTCACCACTGAGGAACCATGTTTGAAGCCATGGTCCCAGGTCTGCATAGATTTCGGGAGCTTCCTGAATGCGTGGCTCACTGCAGTGATGATAGACAGTCACATCAAGTACTCGGTGGTTGAGGTCATTCAGTCCACAGCGTTCCCCAAAATAAAACCCACCTTGAAGAAAGTATTCCCTATTCTGAGACTCCTGGATGAAGTGAAAACAGATAAAGGACCCCCGTTACAGGGATACAAGTTCAAAGAGTACCTGCAGTCGCTGAACATCAGACACAGAAAAGTGACTCCTCAATGGCCTCAAGTCAATGGGGAGGTAGAGTGTTTCATGTGTACCCTGAACAGGGTGCTCAGAATAGGCGTAGACAATGGGGAGGACCTGGAGTGCTGCCTTCATGGGTTCCTATGAGCTTATCAACAGACACCTCATAGCACGACGAACTGTGCACCAGTGTACCTACTGATGCGAAGGGCCATCCAAGACTCTATCCCCACAGGGCCCTCAGTGGAAGCCCGCTGTAATGGATGTACATGCTACTCAGGAAAGAAGGAGAAACACAAACAACAAAGCCAGTCTGGCTCGGCGAGCAACAGTTTCTGACCTGTCAGTGGGGGACTTAGTCATAATGCTAGATCGTCATCTTGGAGGGAAATTTTGCACACCTTTTGAGAGAGAGATTTGGAAGTTTGTGGGCATACAAGGAGCAATGGTCACCATACAGTGAGGCCACACGACCGTAGCCCATAACATGTCCTGGTTTAAGAGGGTGACGGCCCCAGCAGGGGTCGTAGATGAGAACCAGCAGGAGGAAGATGTTGCCTTGGCTCCTTATATGGTGGTACAGCACCACAACTCTGAGGGCACTGCCGACAACACTCGCATGCCTGTGGGACCATCGCCCCTATCCAGCGGGTGTGCAGGGCAAAGCCCCATTGCTACCGAACAGGACGGTGACCAGAACGAAGGAGGTCGAAGTCTGAAATATGGACTTCGCCCTAACCCAGTACCCAGCTGAAGACTAAAAGACTACATGTATACTGAGTAGAAGTGAAATGTTTTCAGTTAATAAAAGTTGGGAGAGATGTAGAGTGCCATCTGGCCTGTGTTACACTTTTGCATGTGAGGGCATGTCGTGGCCTGAGGGCATAAATAAACAGGGGAGTGACTGCTCGTGGTCATCCTCGGATCTAGATACTGTGTGTGCATCCCGTCATTTTAGTGCCGTCAAGAACTACAGCCTCCATGCACTGCATGCCCCCATTCAAGTCCACAACATAATTTGTGGTACTTTGCTACTCAGAATATTCAGTTTCAGCTTTTCCTGTGTGCTGTAATAGCTGTTTTCTCTCTTTGCCCTCCTATTCCTCTCCATCTCTCTTTCTCGCTCTCTTTCTTCATACACAGTGTTGATGACATCCCCTCCCTATCTTTCTTATCCATGGATGTGGTAAGTCTAAGGCAGTCAAGGTAAACTAGAGCAGTGTATGTATGTAAGTATGTATGTATGTGCGTATGTATGTATGTACATATGTATGTATGTATGTGCGTATGTATGTATGTACATATGTATGTATGTATGTATGTGTTGGAAATGGCCCTTTCTGCAGGGTCACACCCAAATGTTTTGCCATCCTCCTCCCATTTTTTCTGAATTCATTTTTGTTGACTTTAGGACTCTGGGCACTTTACCACTGCTAACCAGTGCTAAAGTGCATGTGCTCTTTCCCTAAAACATGGTAACATTGGCTTATCCACAATTGGCATATTTAATTTACTTATAAGCCCCTAGCAAAGTGCACTACATGTGCCCAGGGCCTGTAAATTAAATGCTGCTAGAGGGCCTGCAGCACTGATTGTGCCACCCACTTAAGAAGCCCTTCAAACATGGCTCAGGCCTGCCACTGCAGAGCCTCTGTGTGCAGTTTCAAACTGATATGTTGACCTGGCAATTTAACCCTCTTACCAGGCCCAAACCGTCCTTTTTAATACATATATGTCACCTCTAAGGTAGGCTCTGGACGATCCCAAGGGCAAGGTGCAGTGTATTTAAAAAGTTGGATGTGTACGTTTAAGTTTTTACATGTCTAGGTAGTGAAAAACTCTTAAATTCTTTTTTCACTACTGGAAGGCCTATCTCTCCCAAGGGTTAACATTGGGATTACCTTATTACATTTTATAAATGTCATTTCAATTGGGAAAAGATAGACATTTCGAGTTTGGTGTCTCTGGACTCACAATTTAAAATCACAACTTCTGGTAAAGTTAGATTTTAAGTTTCATGTCTGAAAATGCCACTTTTAGGAAGTTGGAATTTAACCACTTTGACCATTCTGTGCCTTCTGCCTATCTCTGAATACACGTCTGGGGTGGGTGACAGCTTGGCATTGTACATTCTCTCCAAATAGCCAAACATAAAGGGAGCTTAGGTATGACTGATGGGCTATGAACATCCTACTGAATAGTGTAAAACTGTATTAAACTTTAGTATTTTATTTTAAATGTTAATACATTTTATATTTTGAATGTAAAACAATATAAAAAAGTTGCTGCATTAATAACTTACCTTAATTAAAAAAACAAATTCTCACCTAAAGCTATTTTTTTAAATTTTTAATTACATATTAAAGAATCATTAAAAGTAATTAATATAATTAATAAAAAGTAAGTTAATTATTTGTATTACAAATTGATGTCACTAATTTTAATTTTTACAGTTAAAAAGGTTATAAATAAAATAACAAATATGTTGTATTAATTGTTATTTATTCTAACATTAAATTAAACGTATCTATATTTTAAATCGTTAACATTACTTCCTATGGGGTTTTATTTTAAGTCCCAACCTCCTTTTTTTCTGTGGGAGAGTGTTGCAGTATCAGTGGTTGACCATGTGGGGTTCTGGATTTACGCCAGCTCTTAGCTGGAGTAATTCACCACAGTGTTGTGCCCTTTTTTGCTATAGTAACTATAGAAGGGCAGTTGGTGAATAGCACTGGGCTTACTTTTTCTTGGGTGGGTGCATGCCCATCCCTAAACTTCGCTTTAATCTGTTTGCAAAAGGCTAAATAGCTGAAAGCAACAATAATAAAGTTTTTCTCATTGCAATCAAAATGAAACTAAGATTCAACATTTCTTTTTTCAGACTCAAAATAAAAAAATAAAAAAATAATTATTAAAAAATCCTTGATCACGGTTCCTATAGACGAGCAATGGTTACCTGCACAGTTGATTGTCCCATTTGTTTGCTCTCCTTCAGCAGAAAAGATAAATCCTGGCATGCATCTGCAGCTGTAATTTCCTGGTGTGTTGGTGCAGATGGTGTGTGGTCCACAGGCAGCGGGAGTCTGAGTACATTCATCAATATCTGTAAAATATTTGTAAGTTTGTGAGGCAACGATCTCTTGTCATCAACAACAGACTTAAACCAGAAGAATAAGGTTTGGAATTATATTGAGTCAACATCCCGCCAAATAACTCCAGCATCCAACTATTTTAGTTTTTAGGAGTGATGTTACCTATGCAGGTGACTGTGCTGTTCTGCTGCTTTCCTGCAGGTGGAGGGGTGAACCCCGGCATGCACTTGCATCTGTATCCTCTTGGCGGTAAGGGGCAATGAAAATTGCTTAATGCTCCCCTTGCATTGGGAGAGTACTCCCATGGCAAGGGGAGCATTTTCTTTATTATTTTCGATTGTTGACGGAGCCCTTCTCCAAACTGTAAAAAGCATTGACAGGAACTGTCATGACAGCAGTTTCTGCTAAAGCTTTAGAAAATGACTGTCAGCTTGGCAGTAATTTCTAAATTTGATGGGCAGGGTAGTGTCAGCATTAAGTCCTCCGCCATGCCAATGGAGATTCCTCCATCTACCAAAATCTAAATTGGGCCAAAAGACTCAACCCACAAAGACAAAGCTTTGAAGTATTTTGAGTTTTCATCCCTCCAAAACACTCAGATGTCCATCTTTTTTTATTTTTTTAGTTTCTAGGAGTGATGTTACCTGTACAGAAGAGTGTGCTGTTCTGCAGACTTCTTGTACGTGAATGGCTGAACCCTGGCATGCACTTGCAGCTGTAATTTCCTGGTGTGTTGGTGCAGATGCTGTGAGGTCCACAGGTGGTGGAAGAGCGAGCACATTCATCAATATCTATAAAATATTTTAACATTTGTGAGGAAGCAATAATTATATCTTGTCTTTAACAATAGGGGACCAGCAAACAGCCGTGAAGGGAACGGCTTCTCTTTCATTTTCTTCTGGCGCCGTGAGGGGAACGGCCACTACAATTACCAAGGTGCCGTGAGGGGAACGGCTTGCCAAAACTACATCCCCCAGCAGCCACAGCAGTCTCGACGCCCCCCTGACGCCGCACTTGCGCCCGGAGGCGCAATAAGAGGGCCCTGCACCTCCCGCAGCGCGGGACGCGCGCGGGCTGTGCCCGGGCGAAGCCCGGGCCAAGGGCGGGCCCGTCCTTGCCCGTCATTGACAGGAAGAGGCAGGGCAGGGCTACCCTCTTAACATTTTGGATATTGTCCCTTAACAGGAGTTGACTGAGAGGTATCACGGCTTTTCTTAAGTGTGAGTGCTCTACTAGCTGTTTTCAGCTATATTGCATTTAAAGAAGCAAGGTCCATAGTCATTTTTTTCTTTGACACTTATTTTTTTGACTTTTGAACAGTTTTTGTTCTTGCATTTCAAACTTTTTAAACTTATACCTAGCACTTTGCACATTGCACATTGCACATTGCACATTACACTTTACACTTTAACTGTACTTTTAATATTGTATTTTTAATATTGTACCTCCATTTAAATGTGTTAACTTATTTTTATTCTTAATCTGAGGCCTATTGAAATTCAAGGTATAAAAATTACATTTGTATTTGTACTCTCTCTCTTCTGGGGCTCGATATCATTTTAGAATAAGCACTTTGCACTTTATATTTAGTGTGGGAGTGATAGCAAATGGGTTGTGCCCATTGAGGACACTGAGCCCCAGTCGTAGTCGTAGTACTCATTTAGACTATTAGTATCATGGGAAAAAGAAAGCAGATAGTGAGCCATACACCGAAAACACCAAGTAAAAATAAGAAAGCTAATATGACCCTGCTTAACTATTTAACTGGTGCAGTTGGAGATATCGAAAGACAGATAATCTCCGTAGAAGAAACATTAAATATTGATACAGTGGATCCACTATTGCTACCCATTCAGTTTAAAGATAAAAATACTATTCCAAATGGTGTAGAGGTTACTGAGTTCGCTATCCTGGGTGATACTCCTCTTGAGCATCAAAACAATGGGTGTATTCAGGTAATTACTGAGGACATTTCTTTAGAAGAAGCAGAAAACGAACATTTCCCTCCGCCTAAAAAATCGTGTAAATCACCTAATTCAAGAAAATTGGATGTTGCAGTTAAAGGTTTGCACATAGCACAACTTATCCCAAAACCAATTAGGACTCATCTAAGTAAGCCACAGGGAAAATCTCAGGGCCCTAAAAATAAATTGTATAAAGAAAGAGGTATTACTAACACTTTACAGGTAAATAATAAATGCGATGCAACCTCATGTGAATCGGCAAGTCTGTCCGTGGCAGTTAAAGAACTAACTGAGTCCGTTACACAAGCCATTAATATTCTTACGGGCAGATTGGATAAAATAGAATTAGGAATTGAGAAAATTTTAATAGCACAGATTAAGGCCACTGAAGAACCTCAAAAATTATTGGGTTTGAGTACATATTCTGAGAAGGTAGCCCAAAATGTAACCCCTCTGACATTAAAGACATCGCATAGGGTGAGAGATCAGGGTGAGAGACAAGTATTGAACCCCAATATACCTGCAACTACGAAAAATAATTCTTCTCAAAAAGGAGTGATGCATACATTAAATGAGATGGGAAGGACACAACATAAATTAGTTGAAAGTCGGCTGGGAGGGGAAAATACAAGAATGACTACATTAGACAGTTATGCACCAGCGGTATTGCACAGTTTGCAAACATTAAATTTGCCGCCGGCAGCTACACCCTACACAATCATTTTAGCAAACGTCCCGCCCTTGCCATTGGCCAATACTGAAACCTGGCCTGCCCTAAGAAATAAAACCTTACATTGGTTGGGAAACAGAACGGGCTTGACTAGTGCCCTCTTTAGGGAATTTAAGATGGTGAGGAGAATTGATTGGGTGGGAAATAATAACAAACTCTGTGAAGGTGATTGTATCGCCCTCTCATTGGGATCACCTATTTTGGTAAGAGAAATCCTAATGAGATCACAAGAGCCTAGCCATATCCACTCAAATATACAAGTTCTCCCTTTGGGCTTTTTTTATCAACCTTCGTGTTCCGCAAAGTCAGAAAATTATGGCCCATGTAAACAGTTCACAGATGGCCCACTTTTTAACTTAGCAACATCAAATAGATTTGGGCCACTAACAACTTTAGACGAAAATGATTGACTAACAAATGGGCTGAATCCTTTGGGGAACGAAATTAAACATAGTATAGAAACCCCAGATGCATTAGTTTGGTTTAGTCCAATAGAGGCTAAGTTATTAGACGAGGAGGAAAGTAACTTTATAAGTGAGGAGTTAATCGATATAGATTACATGAGCAGACCCTCCATATTGATGGGTGGTATGGGAGATTTTGATCCTAACTCACAATCCGAGGGTGAACCTAGCAATCAGCCTGTAACCGTGCTTGAAACAGTGACCCAGGACGTAAAAGCCTGTAGAGTTCTTTTTGGAACATCGCGGGGCTAAAGAACAAAGCGAATGATACAGTTTGGCTGGATTTTATCAATAATTTTGACATAATATGTTTACAAGAGACCTGGGCCATCGAGGAAATAATTATTAATGGTTTTAGGACTTTTCATACGCCAGCAATTCAATCATCTAGTGGAAGATCTAAGGGTGGAGTTTGTGTATATGTTTCAAATTTGCTGGGGGCTCAAAACATTAATATGATTAGCTCTGAAATTTATTATCAAATTGTTTTAATACACTTGGATGTGAACTGCATTCTAGCTGTGATTAACTTTTATAATAATGTAGAAAAAGGGCAACTGGGCGCCATTTTGAAGAAGCTCAGTGAGGATGTTACTAGCTTAAAATCTGAAACAGAGTCTGAAATCATTCCTATCTGGGGTGGGGATTTTAATGTTGGCTTGTGTCCTTTGGCTGAAATAGGAAGATGTGGATTAACATTGGAGGAAGATGACCCACCCATTCATTTCTCTCATTCTGATAAAGGAGATTTGTATAATGAGATTTTGTTCAAGCATGACTTTGGTTTCACAAATTGTCTATGTACCCCGAAGGTCGAGTTTGGTCACACATTTATTGGCAGAGGAGCCGAATCGACAATAGATTTTATTATTATGCCAAATTGCTATGCAAGTTATGTTATAGGGTATAACATTCATCAAAACGTAATGAGTGATCACTTGGCAATAAGTGTAGATATTGCAACTCCCACAAATAAAGCAAGGAGAAACTGTAATAAAATAGCATGGGTACAAAATATAGAAATGGGAAGACAAAATGGTTATACAATCCGATGGTCAAGCCAGGACCCTGCGGAGCTAAGTAAAGAAATAATTACAAATGCATATGTGCCAATTTCTATCTGTTTAAGTGAAAGCCCGACGCACGAAAATATTTTAAATGCCTTCTCCTGTATAACTGAGACTGTGAGAAGTACGTTACGAGTGCAAAGTAAAGGTACTCGTAACACCAGTAAGGGATGGTTCGATAACAATTGTACAAAAAGTTATACGAAATTAAAGAATGCTCTACATAGATCAGTAAGAGATAATGAGGAAATTAGGATCTGTAGAAAGTTGTATACCATAGCCAGAAAAAACAGGATGAATGAACTAAAAGAAAAGGCTTGGAAGAATTTAAGTGATGCAGCCTTGAGCAGGGATAGTTCGCAATTTTGGTCAGCTGTGAACGCCCCATTTCTTAACAATAGACTGGATGCACCATCAATCGAGGTAGCAATAGAGGAACAAATTTGGGTGGATTTCTTCTCAAGTGTCTATTCCCTACAGAAGATTAGTGAGAAGGAAGTAGCTTGTGGGCAAAATACGGAGGGGGAATACCAGAATTTCACACCCATTAATTTCCATATAACTTTACAGGATGTTACCTCGGCTATTAAGGCAAGTAAGAGTGGTAAGGCCCCCGGTCCTGATGGGGTACCAATTGATCTTTTTAAGTCTAATTTTGAAATGTGGGGACCAATTTTAACACGGGTTTTACAAGCATGTTGTGCAAGGGGATTCATAGGTACTTGGTCTGAATCAATCATCGTCCCCATTTTTAAAAAGGGGGATCGGGAAAATCCTGCATGCTACCGTCCGATATCTCTGTTAGACTCACTCATGAAGGTAGCAGGCAGGATTGTTTTAGACCGGTTGCAATTATGGGCGGAAGAAAATAGTATTTTGAGCGATGTACAGTACGGTTTTAGATCAGGTCTAGGTATTAACGAGCAGGTTCTTAATCTTAATATTTTAATTGGAAAGTATACGCAGGCAAAAAAGGGGATATTTTATTTGGCATTTGTTGACCTCACAGCTGCATTCGATTGTGTAATTCATAATAAGCTGTGGGGCGTTCTTAGAGATTTAAAGGTTGATCCTACTTTAATACAGTTTTTAAGAGAGCTATACTCCGGCGTTTACAGCAAAAGTCCGGTACGGACTTAAGGGAGAGTGTACTGTGCCGTTTAAAGTTGAGAAGGGAGTGAGGCAAGGTTGCGTTTTGGCACCACTGCTGTTCACTCTGTATACAAATGCCTTGGAACAGGAGTTGGTGGCAAATGCTGGGGATCCGCCATATGTAAATAAACGCCCGATAGTCTCCCTCCTCTATGCCGACGATGCCGTGCTTATGGCACGTAACCAGATTGGTCTTCAGAAGGCTCTTACCTTTTATACAAGTTTTATGGACAACCTTGGATTAAAAATGAATGTAAAGAAAAGTTTTATTATGACTTGTGGGCGAGGGAAACATAAGGACCGCAGTTTCCAAGCTGGGGGAAGCAGGGTAGAATCTATTAACTCCTTCTGTTACCTGGGTGTTCTTTTTGATCGCACAGGGTCTTGGGCACTAGCGATAAAGACTAGGAGCCTTCTGTTTATGAAGTCTACCGCGGCCTTAATTAAATTTACTAAAAAATTGGGGAAAAGGCCACCAGAAATTCTTTTAAAAATCTATCAAGCTAAATGCGTGAGCATAGCAACTTTTGGGGCAGGTATTTGGGGCTTTTATGATTGCACATCGATCCAATACGTGGAAAATGCCTTTTTAAGATTTATTTTGGCAGTCCCGGCCAGTGCTCCAGTTTTTAATTGCCATAGTGAATTAGGAGTAACATATATCTCTGACCTTATTAAGGCGCAACCGGTGTTGCTCTGGCACAGAATCTGGACCTCTGCTAGCACTGGTTTAAATAGGGAAATAATAACTGATGTAATGAAACTAGATAACGCCAGCAAGATTCCCTGGTTGAAGTATGTAAGTAATTTTATGCAGGACATCGGGCGTCCAGAGTATTTTTCCCTACCCGAAAACATGAATTGTATTAATCGGAAGGATTTTAAGAAAATTTGTATGACCCATCTGGAAGAAAATAGGCTAACTTTGGAAATGAACAAACCTACGGTGGTTGAACATCAACTAATTATTACAATATATAATATTCAACCATATTTGACCTGTACATTAGGGGGATATGACAGGTATATATTAACGCGTTTTAGATTTGGGACTTTCCATCGTTTGATTAGCCATCCAGATATTAACAATTGGTCAAGGGAACTCTGTCGATGTCCTTGTGATAATATTTCACCACAAACGACTATTCACGCTATCTTATTTTGTAAATTCTATAAGGATGAAAGGCGAAGATGGGTATTACCGTTATTAAAACAGGGGGATGGAGACAATGTCGCCCTGCTTTTTTGTATCTCCAGATGTTGGGAAATTATTATTGTATAGGATCTATGGTCGGTTTTCTGAAAAGTATACATAGAGCTAGAAAATCTCTAAATATTTGAATGCCAGATGTAAAATTTATGATAGAAATATAGTTATGTGATGATGTATAGTATAATACATTTTAATCCCTGGACGTTAAAAAATAGTTACTGTTAAATGAATTGTTTTTTAACGAATTTTTTTTTTTTTTTTTTTTTTTTTTTTTAGCAAATGTATCTTAAATGAAATTTTTACGATGTGTGATGATGTGTTTTTATTGCCTGCTTTTATGATTTTAATGTTTAAAATCGAATAAAGCTCGTTTTGATTTGATTTGATTTTGATTTGACTGTCAGCTTGGCAGTAATTTCTAAATTTGATGGGCAGGGTAGTGTCAGCATTAAGTCCTCCGCCATGCCAATGGAGATTCCTCCATCTACCAAAATCTAAATTGGGCCAAAAGACTCAACCCACAAAGACAAAGCTTTGAAGTATTTTGAGTTTTCATCCCTCCAAAACACTCAGATGTCCATCTTTTTTATTTTTTTAGTTTCTAGGAGTGATGTTACCTGTACAGAAGAGTGTGCTGTTCTGCAGACTTCTTGTACGTGAATGGCTGAACCCTGGCATGCACTTGCAGCTGTAATTTCCTGGTGTGTTGGTGCAGATGCTGTGAGGTCCACAGGTGGTGGAAGAGCGAGCACATTCATCAATATCTATAAAATATTTTAACATTTGTGAGGAAGCAATAATTATATCTTGTCTTTAACAATAGAATCAAACCACGGATGCCAAGGGTTTAAAGTGCATTGCATTTACAGCCCTCCAGAACTCTCAGGGATCCATCCCTTTTAGTTTTTTGGGAGCAATACTACACATGCAGGTAACTGTACCTTTGTGTTTCTTTCGTGCCGGTAGAAGGATGCACACCAGAAGGCACTCACAGCTGTTATTGTCTACTGCATTCATGTAGATGGTGTATGGACCACAAACCGCCAGAGTCTGAGCCCACTCATCAACATTATTGAAGTAGTTCAAATCCACTCAGCCTTAGCAATTAGCAATGCTTATTTTACTTACTTTATTCACTTCATTGTGGTCAGCCTGAACTTGTGACTTTATCCTGGTCTTGCAAGACCAGCAAATCGCAGTTTGCACTTTGTGCTTTTAAGAAATATCTTTAGCTAAACCTGTAAAATTGCATATCTCAAATTCTAATGATTAGATTTTTGTTGCTTTGGTGTCAAATAATTTATTAATTTTACTCTATTTTTCTAAATTGGTGTGAGATTTTTTTCAAGTGTTGTGTTTCACTTTATTACTGTTTGTGTGCTGCATAAATACTTTACAAATTGCCTCAAAGTGAAGTCTGACTACTTTTGTGCCAAGCTAGCAGAGATGTTAAGTGTCATGCCACTCACCTGGCTCTTGTCTGCAGAGATGATGCTGAACCTCCTATCTCTCCTAGGGTGGCATCTGATCAGGGAATTGTAACCATGAATCAACTGCCACCCCAGAAGGGAAGAAGGGGGTTGGGACAAAATAACAAACTGAGAAACTTTCATGCCTTCGAGCTCAGTCACCGTCTTCTTGGAGTTGTACGTACGTCTTTTCTCAGTCCTGGAGAGCATTGTTGTGATATGTGTGTAGTGTAGTGCACGGTGAGCTGTACTACAAATATAAGTATTGCTGTTTTTCAACAAATTAGTAGTCATGAAATATTCCCTCCCGCCTTTCACATGTGCACTAACAGTCACTTACACGATAATGAATCTATTGCAGCACAGACTTCCAAAAATCAACTGTTACCCTTGGAATTGCAGCACTCCTGGCAGAAGCTATATCGTGTTTTCACATCGCACACTAAGGTACACCTTGTATGTTGAACACAAGGCACAAGGTACGCAAGAATGTGCTTTTGGATTCACAGACTACAGCACAGTAAAGGATGGCACATAAGAATGTCACTGGGAGCTAATACCACGTCATTGGTATGTGCATTAAATAATACCCACAATATCTCAATGTTCAAGAGTTGTCCTGTTTTCTGATGTTCAGCATCATAAAAACAAGTCTTTAGTTGATACGCTTTCTGTTAATGCACTAACCTTAAGGACGGTACTTAACCGTGTTTTCTCCTTTTAGGCGCAGCGTTGCAGGGATGGTGTTCACTGCATCTCTGGGTTTGCAGGGTAGAAGATGTCTGCAGTCTCAGAGATTCACAGGAGAGCCCCAAAGCGGAAGAAGTTCTGCTGGGTCGTGGATACGTTTAGGAGAGCAGGATCTTTGAAGAGGATCTTTGAAGAGGATTCATCCTCTTCAACCAGTGGGTAAGCCAAGCAATGCCTCTGGTTTGATGTGGTATAAATACTGTTCCCAAATCCTGAAGAGTCAACCCAAATATCCCCATAAGCATGTGCCTATGAGTCAGCCCAAATATCCCTATAGTGATGTGCCTATGAGTCAGCCCAAATGTCCCCATTGTCATGTGCCTATGAGTCAGCCCAAATATCCCCATAGTCATGTGCCTATGAGTGAGCCCAACTATCACCATATTCATGATGAGCCAGCCTGAAGGCCCTGGGGGATGTTACTGTTTGTACTTTTGTTTTTCATGACTCAGTGGCCTAGGGCCCTGGGGTATAATTACCATGACAATAACGTTGTCAAGCCTACAGGGCAATGAGTCCCATGAACAGCCAGTAAGGCATTGAGATGTGTGCTCAATCTTGCAAGCCCCTCACACACAAGGCACAGGAGGAGTGAGAACACAAGGAGGTCAGGGTCATGACATTAAGCACAGGTTAATTTAGAGTATGCTTGTGTTTCACCCTGACAAGAATTGTGGTTGCTGTTTGAGTACGGTTTATCCCCCTCAACCAGTAATCTAATTTCTCACATTCCTAAATAGCCCATAGGGCAGGATGCATTGTATTTTTTTTTAACATATGTTGTTTATTTTGAGATTGAAATATTTAATATGGCCTGTACGGCGTACATACAACAGTGAAAGGATGAAAAATAGTGTAAAATAAGAAACTAACATCTGCCCTCTGTAACCTACTCCACCCCCGCACCCACATACCATCATTAAAACATAAGTGAAGTCCAAATGGTAGACTGGTCGTTTCACACCCGCCTGGCCTGCCCTTCTCCCTGGAATACCCAAACTTCATAATCAATTAGGTTGTTTATGGGACAAACTGGCTCCAACTCTATGCCTCGATAACCAGCCCAACCCTTCCAGATCTTGAGATATTTCGGAGGACAGCTCCTCGCTTTATACACCGCCACTTCCAAACCTATACAGTGGTCCATCCTTCTCTTCCACACTGCCAATGATGGGGGTCCACAGCCTTCCATTCTCTTGCTATATCCCGTTTTGCTAATGTCAGTCCTAAATATAGCAAAGACAATCTATATCTATCCACCCCTAAATCATCCTTGAGGTGGAGGAGGGTGAGTCTCGGGTCCATCGGGATCTGTCATGAAAGGACCCTGCCCAGGCAGGCCGTCACCCCATGCCAGAATCTATCCAGCTCGGCGCAGCTCCACACTGTATAAAGAAACGTGCCCTCCCCTGTACCACATTTAAGAAAGGTCAGGGAGGCAATCACCACTATGCGCCAAAGCCTATAGTACGCAAAGTAGACCCTGTGGGGGGCAGCAATGGCAGCCTCACAAGGAGTCCCCAGGACTTCTGTCCAATCCTTGTTTTCCAACATCCCCACATCTGCCGCCCAGGCCATGTGGAGGGCACCAAATGTGTTGGGTTGATTAGAGATAAGCGTCTGGTAGATATTTGCTACTTTGGGGTCACCTAGGTCGCCCATGAGAAGTTTCCCCTTTAACGGATTGAATTCGGGAAGATCAGATAGGATGGTAATGTAAGGGGTCAGTGTGTAGCGGCGTTAAAGATACCATTGGAACTGACTGCAGTGGAGCTGGTACTCAGCCTGCATGGATTGGAAAGATTTGAGGACCGTACCGTGCATAACACCCCCTAGGGTACATATCCCAATGAGGTCCCATTTCCGGAAGATCTCTAGTGCGGCCATCTGCAAAAGTATACATCCCTGCCAGAGCGGTGTCTGTTCCATCAGTCTGCCCTACCATTTTAAACATCAGAGTGAAGAGAGCCATAGATTTAGCACCACCTTCGTCACTGAGGGGAGACCATCGCTACCGCCCCCCACCGTTGAAACAAGAGGAGTGTCCCCTCCTTTGCCCATTTATCTAATGCGTAGGCTGGGTTGCCTTGAATGTCATACTACCTGCATTTATTATCAGGAGGTGGGCTGCAAGGTAGTATGAGTGAATATTCGTGACGCAATGCTCCCACAATAAGTAGACTGAAAGCATTTGCTGATGGCAATACGAGGGGGACCCTCCGTCCCATAAAAAGGCAGTAAGGATGGTATTCAGCTTATGGAACCACTGCCATGGAATGTCATATGGAAAGCTCTGTATTTGATAGAGGAATCTGGGCAGAGACACGATCTGGAAGATTGCAGACCGTCCCGTCAAAGGCAAGGGGAGAATGGATCAGATCTTAATATCCTCCTTTAGGTGAGCCAGCACCAGTTCCAAGTTGGCCATCTACACTACTGTATCATCAGGGGACACAAACACGGCCAAATATTTTAACCCGCGTGTCGCAACCTGCAGTCCGGACGCCCACTCAAAGTCATGGGGGCTAGTACACACCACAAACACAGTGGACTTAGACATATTGATGTGGAGGCCCAAAGATGCGCATAATCTGCAATATTTGGGGTCTTGTAATGTCGTGTGCGGTAAGGAAGAAGAGGATGTCATCGGTGTAGAGTGCTATTCTGTCAGATAGCCCCTTTCCCCACTCTAAGACCCGCACTTGGGTGCCAATCGTCACCCACACTGCCAAGGGCTCCATGGTAAGAGCAAACAGCAGGCGGTACAGGGGACAACCCAGTCGCGTCCCGATGTATAGAACATTTGTCTGACCTGGCACCTGCCACCCACACCGACGCCATTAAATAGTTATACAGCAATTTAAGATAAGAAAGAAACCGTGGGCCGAAATTCAGGCATTGAAGTAGAAGGAACAAGTACTCCATACTCACCGAGTCAAATGCTTTGTCAATGTCGGCCAAAAGGATCGCCGCCGGTCTACCCAACCTGTCTGCTAGTATGTTATGTAAACAGCAGATATATGGCGGGCGGCCCAGCAGAGCATAAATACTGCCTGATCAGGGTGTACCAAATCAGGGATGTTGTGTATCAACTGATTTGTCAGAGATTTAGTTAATATCTTGACCTCCAGGTTTAATAAGGAAATTGGGTGATACGAGGAGTTTTCATCTGCTGGTCAGCCCGACTTAGGGAAGACTAAAATCTCTGCATGGCGGCAGTTGGGCAGCAGAATGGCCTCGGTTGCTGCAGATAGAACCACCCCAGCAGGTGTTCACAGAGCTGGGGTATATAAGCTTTAAAAAACTCATATGGGAACCCGTTGGACCCGGGGCCTTTCCAATATTGCGGTGAGGCAAGATGGCCGCGGGGAAGGAGCTCTGAAATCAGGCTCCCGGGTTCGGGGTCACTATCTCAGTGAAATCCCACCCGATCCCCCCGAATCCAACACCCCCCCAAGAAGCGGGACTCACCGGAACAGAACAGGAACAGTCCAAACGGCTGAAACGGCTGTGACCAGACTCGCATGGAGATAACGTCCCTCGCCCGGTGCTTCCAGGACAGCAAGCGGTCCTGATGAGGTTTCCACCGCGAAGGAACCCACCAATCGCTCTCTGATCAGCACCGCATTGGACCCACAAGAGTCCCATACCGGACGAGTGTCCACTCCTGGGCATGGCTTTCAGGACCCGGACCGGAGCGAATTCCTCTCCGGATCTCCACGGAGCAGCGTCCCCAGGTATGATGACTGACTTTAAAATGGCCGCCCCTGGTCCACTCACGGCCCCCCTCCACACCGATTGCTAGGGCCCGCTGAGCTCCGGGGCCCCTAACGATGCTGACCGAGGTTTCCTACTGCCACTAGCAGACCAGAGGAGACCTGGGACGGCTGAAAAACAGCGCGCAAGACCTGCACGGAGTCCCGCTCCACCAATCGAATCTGCCTGGCCTCAAGATGGCCGATTCTGACTCACGGAGATCCTTCTCTATCTAAAGATAGGATCTTTCCCCTTCAATAAATACACCCATCCGCTGCAAGGGCCATCAATTAAAAGGAATCCAACGGCCTTTTGCCCACAATGAAGAGGAATCTTGCCTCCACACAGCCTCTCGGTCCTCTCATACTCCAGTGCTCCTAGCGCTTTGCCCGTTTTAAGATGGCCGCCCTCGGCGTCACAATGAATGCACCCAGACCAGGAGACTGCACAAGATACTGACGCATCCCCGCTGATGTGCTCCCTCATCGTGAAAATAAAGCCACATAGCGAGTGTCCCATGCAGCAAAACCCACTAAGGATAGGGTGACCAGAATTTTAAAGACAAAAACCGGGTCATTTCAAGAAAATAGAAGAAGGACTACAGTTTTACTTCAAGCGAGCACACAGAATGACAGCACTCCTTGGCAGAGAATTATAGAACAGGCAGTTAGAACAAACATTAAATGCAATTTTTAAACCCAGTAGCTTGCATGTCAATTAAACTGCTTTCTTGAAACAACTGCTAAGTATCCCTGCTTCGTAAAATATAAAAAGCACCTCCCACAGTTTTCAATCGCCCCTCTCTAAAAACCGGGACAGAAGCTACATTTCCTGAAATCTGCCGGGACAGCAGGTGAAAAAGCGAGACCGTCCGGGCAAATCCGGGATGCCTGGTCACCCTAACTAAGGAGGCACAGACCAGCCCAAAACAGACTCGGATGCCTGACCCCAAAATGGTGGCTTCCTGAAGATAATAACCCCTGATCAGCACTTGCAGGAAAATAAGGGGCCGCACAGTTGTTAACCCAACCTCCCTGACCCAACTTAAGGCGACATTTTTTAACTCACCCCTAGCTGATCCGTCCAAACACCCCAATCGTCCTAGACTCCCTTTCAGATGCACGGTCCCCCCCTCTTAGAAACCCTACAATGTCACCGGGCACGCCAATTCACTCCAACCAACCCATATCGAGCCACTTGAAACCTCACGGCACGAACTCCTTCGCTATTAGCTTCCCTCCCAACCTCTCTATTAAAGCGAGAAGAAATTTCAAACAGAGACTGATTAGACAACACAAAGAAACACTTTTCACGGACACATATCACTGCTCCTCCAAAGGGCAGATTAAGATGGATTTCATCTTCCACACTGAAAGACCAGATGACTGGAACACCATTTTCAGAATACAACTCTACATCTCTAAAACCACAACTACCATAGCTGCAAACTAACGACCTCGCTCCCTAATCGCTCGTCAAGGGGCGGGAACACGTCTGTGACCATCTACACTAACGGCACAGTCCTGATACAGGCAAACAATGAGAACCTAGAGGCTTTTGACTCCCTCTTCCCCACACTCCGAGCCACTCTCCTCCACCTGTCTCGACCCTTCCTGACCCAGTTCCCACCCCCAGATAACCTGCCACACCAGGAGAAGCAAACAATCACCACCTCGCCCAACGCCACCACCTCCCGCCACCCCAGAGTCACCTCCCACTCCAGCGCCTCCACGAATCGTGATCTCCAACTCCCAGAGGAACGTCAAACTCAACTTCCACATATAATCCACCCACCTCAACACCACGACCCCGCCCTGCCGACACCGACCTTTAACCACACTAGTCCTCGCGCAGACGTTAGGAGGTCGAAACCACGACATGACCCAATGCACCCCCCACCCAGGGTCCCAAAAGGAGACAACATGTTCTACACAAGTAGTAATAAGCAACATAACTTAAACACGACCTATACTTCACAGGGCGACCCTTCCCAAGATCCCCTCACCCCTGCCCACGACATCATGGTGCAGCGTCTCGCTGTACTAGAAAGCCAGCTAGAAATGATATCCCGGGGCCTGAATGAAATCCTTACCAACCTCGACAAGGCCCGAATGCCCCAGCAATCCCCTCCCAGGGTGCCCTCTCCGTCCAGCTC
This sequence comes from Calotriton arnoldi, assembly GCA_963921515.1. Lineage (NCBI taxonomy): Eukaryota > Metazoa > Chordata > Amphibia > Caudata > Salamandridae > Calotriton > Calotriton arnoldi. Next base: position 160,604 of record CAWUFW010019913.1, read on the forward strand.
CAACCACCCTAAGCGCCCTACAGGGCCCTTAGCGACCCAGCAACACGGATACAGAGACCCTCAAGAACGGACGCTGAGACCCTGTCACAGAAAACCTTAGGAATCAAAGCCCCCGCGCCCAGGTTACAGAGACGCATAAATACAGACACTGAGACCATGACATCAAGACCCACTAGAACCAAAGCCGCAATGTCTTTCGAAGAAGCAGCCGATCTAGCCTCATCATACGACGCACCTCCTACTGACTCCCCAAAATCCAAGATTCAAGTGATCACGGGTTTCCGAAGAGACCATCCTTTCACGAAACCCCCTAGACCACCCTTCCTCACCACCTTACCTAGGGCCCCCAGGGCAATGAACCCCAGCAAAAAAGAGCTTTCCACCAATTGCATGCTCATTAACTGCAGATCGGCCTCTATGCAGCAACCGAACTAGCAGAAGCCATCCTCTCGCAAGACATTGACATTGCGTTCATCACGGAGACTTGGCTCAACGAGCTCTCCTCACCATGCTTAGATATGCTGGTGCCCCCAGGTTTTTCCATTATTAACAAAGACAGAAAAGACCAACGAGGGGGAGGTGTAGCTATAATTCATAAGGACAACATCGCCATCATGGAAATGGACTCATGCAAGTACAACACCTTTGAATGTCTTACCGCCAATATAAAGACTAAGGATGATGGAGCACAACTCTGCCACCTTCTCTATCACCCACCAGGCAACACCTCCGCATTCGGGGAGCATTTGTCCGACCTGATTGCTCTCTGCGCACTCGGGGATGCCAACAACCTAATTCTTGGTGATCTAAACCTTCGGTGGAATGAAGCGAACAACCCGCTAATTCAACGTTATCCAATCTTCTCTGTGACAACAACTTAGCCCAACACTGCTCAGAGGAAACGCACAACAAAGGAGCAACCTTGGATGCCATTATCGCTCAACGAGACGCAATTACGATCGACCACATACTCCCCGGGGACTGGTTGGACCATCACATGATCTTATTTCACATCAATCAAAAAATGCTTTCCCAGCCACCCGTGCAAGACCCCCCCAAATGGGCTAGAAACCTCACCCAGATTCCCATGGTAGCCCTAGAAGAAAGGATAAGCTCACTCCTTCCCAATGCCAATGACCACCTCTCCACAACCGAACTCACCTCGCTTTACAACTCAAATTTGGTGGCTATGCTTGACCAATTAGCTCCTCTAAAGCTAAAAAAAAGCCGAGCCATTCCGTCCAGGTCATGGATCAACACTGACATCAACTCCGAAAGGAGACAACTAAGAGCCAAAGAAAGAAGCTGGAGGAATAACCCTACTACCACCCTTTGCGAACAACTCAAAACAGCTCGTAGGAAGTACAACAATCACATCAAGAACAAGAAATCCACTTTTTTCCGCTCCACGCTGGACAGAGCAAAAAATAGACCCAAAGAGCTCTATAACATCATCAGGCAACAAACCTCCAAGCCCGCTACTTCCTCAATACAGGCGTCCAAAGAACTCTGCGACAACTTCGCCAACTTCTTTAATGACAAGATTACTAAGATCGAACTCTCACTGGACACCAACAATACCCTCCCCACAAAGAGCAGCACGTCCGGGGCGTATGATATCGCCCCTTGTCCCTCTACCAAATCCTGGCTAAGCTTCCGCCCCATTCAGGAAACTGAGATAATCAATCTTATCTCCACCTCCAAACCCTCATCTCATGTCCTAGACCCCATTCCCCCCCAACTGACCAAAAAGCTGAAGCACTCCCTAGCACCGCTCTGGTGCATGATCATAAACAGCTCCATGAAAAATGGAGTCGTTCCAGACTGCCTTAAAGTGGGACAAGTCACGCCTTTGCTGAAAAAACCCAGCCTTGACATAAAGGATTTGAATAACGTTAGACCTGTCTCTAACCTTCCTCTTCTGTCCAAAATCCTAGAAAGATGCGTACTCCAACAACTAACCCAACACTTGGACAACATCAACCTCCTTGACTTCCATCAGTCTGGCTTCAGAAAAGGCTGTAGCACTGAAACCGCGATCCTCAACATCATCGACGATATCCACAAATCACTAGACTCTGACCAATGCTGCCTCCTCATTCTCCTAGACCTATCGGCAGCATTCGACACAGTAGACCACAAACTCCTCATTAGGGCTCTCCAAGAAAGAGCCGGACTTGGCGAGGTGGTCCTCCAATGGTTCTCTTCCTTCCTACACAATCGCACTCAAAAAATCAAAATCAAAAACTTTGAATCCGACCTTCACCCAGTCAACAAGGGAGTCCCTCAAGGCTCAGTACTCTCCCCGCAACTCTTCAACATCTACATGGAACCTCTCACCAAACTACTCAAAAAAGCCAACATCCGCTTCCATCTTTATGCTGACGATACCCAGATCTACTTGGAAACCGCCTCCATCAGAGACATTCAAAGACTCAATGACGTACTGAGAGATGTTCAACACTGGCTGTCATGTAACCACCTTAAACTAAACCCCGACAAAACCGAAATACTCCTCATCTCGAACAAAGAGGAGAACCCCCAAATTGCTGAATGGCTAAAAGCCGTCGATGCGCTCAACGGGAACCTCACCCTGGCCGACTCTGTCAAATCACTAGGCATCACGCTAGACCCGAAACTGGACATGACCATACACATCAAGAACTCAGCTAAGAGCGCTTTCCTTAACCTAAAGCTACTGAACAAAATAAAACCCTTAGTTCCGCCCAGTGATCTCAAACAGGCCACCCAAGCATTGGTGTTGTCAAGACTGGACTATGGGAATGCAGTCCTCTCAGGAATAGCAAAATCACATCTGGCTCCCCTCAAAACAACTCTCAACGCGACAGCCAGAATGGTCACTGGAATAAAGAAATTCGATCATATTTCTCCTGCACTCAGAGAACTTAAGTGGCTCCCAGTCGAAATGCGGGTTAGCTTCAGAACAGCCTGCCTCACACACAAAGCCCTGCACACCGGCAAACCCGAATATTTGGCGGCCAAACTCAAAAAAGCCGGTCAGGCCAGGAATCTCAGAAGCTCAAACTCCCTCCTACTCATCCCGCTGAAAACTCGAAAACAAAAAACTGCGGCACGATCCTTCACCGGGAGCGCGCCTAAAATCTGGAACTCTATTCCCCCTCACATCAGAACTATTCCCTCTTTTGTAAAATTCAAAAGCCAACTCAAAATTCTATTCTTCGACCGCTCCCTAGGGAACCGATAGGAGCTGTCGGAGCGGGGAAGCAGACACCTCGCACTGCTTCGACTCCTTGTCCCCAATCAGATCTTCCCACCATCGACCTGCACTGTTAATGTTTTTTGTGATTCTCTGCAATGTATCTGCTGTAAAGCGCTCCGATACCATCGGGTCAGGCCAGCGCTATATAAAACTTCTTAAATAAATAAAAAATAAATAAATATTCAACCCTGCCAGGGCCGATGAGTGCTCCTCTTCAGTGAGCGCGATGTCCAGCAAGTCGCGATCAGCTGGGATACGGGTCTTAAGGGGAAGTGCCTGTACAAACTCCTCTATATGTGCCCTCGACAATGCCTCCTTCTTAGTGTAGACATTTTCAAAGTGGGTAGTGAAGCTGTTCGCTATCTCCCTGGGGTCAAAGAGCAACGTGCCGCATATGTACCTGATCAAGGGGAAGGAGAAGGATAATCTATGAAGCATTTGACTCGATTTGTCCCCCCATTGCTATATGTTATATTATGATGTTATGTTTTGAAAATGCATACAGTGCACAGCTACTCCTAGGAGTCTAGAGACAAACGGCAACAGCTTATGAACCTATACAGATTGTGTGAAAGCCAGGTTTTCAGTTTCTTTTTAAAAACGGGAAGGTTACGTATTAGGCGCAGTTCCCTCAGGAGCTTATTCCAATTGAGTGGCCCTAAATAAGAGAAAGATCTGCCGCCAATTCTAAGCCGGCAGATACGAGGCACCTTAGCCAGGTGTACCAATGAGGAGCGCAAGGTGCAAGTGGGGATGTAGTCATGAATCCTCTCTCTCAGGTAGCCGGCTCTTGAACCATACAAGGCTTTATGCATTAAAACCATGGCTTTAAATTATATCCTCTTTCTCATTGGGAGCCAGTGAAGGGCCCCCGGATGAGCGGTCATGTGAGATCTAGGGGGAAGTTTGAGTAGGAGCCAGGCCGCCAAATTTTGTACCACCTGAAGTTTGCGCAGAAGGTACTCTGGGAGACCAAGGTAAAGGGCATTACCTTTGTCCAGTCTCAAGGTTATTAATGCTAGGATTACCTTTTATCTAGCAGACTCTGAGAGAAGGGGCAGGAATTTTTTCAGGATCCGAAGTATTCAGAAGCAGGAAATTGTCGGAGCCTGAATCTAAGGTTGAAAGGAGAGGGCACTAACAAATTTAATGCCTAGATTCCTTATAGAACTCTGTTGAGGGCCTGGCTGCGCCAGCAAGATCTCCAAAGGTTAGAGGAAGATGCCCCAAAGATCATGATCTCAGTCTTGTTCGGGTTGCATTTTAGTTGCGGCTTTGGACCTCCTGCCAGGCCAGTTGGGTCTCGTCCAATAAAGTCATTTGGTATTGTTGCTTTACAAGACCAAGCTGCCTGCACGCCAGTTGGCCATCACTCCGACGACCCTTTGTGCTTAGTTCTGTAGTACGGGCTTTGAGATCTATCAGCTTCCGTGCCCTGCACAGCCGCTCCCTGACACAATAGCTAATGTCTGCCCCCGAACCGTGGGTTTTAGTGCTTCCCACAGCATCACAGGACAGGGGGATGTCACTGTGTTGACGTTGTGTGTGAAATATTCATTGCTAGAGCGCTCCATGTGCTTACGGTATTCCGGGTGCAGGAGGTGCCAGGGCATCAGTAGAGGGTTGGGCGCTGGTGGCCCACGTGAAGCCTCAGGGCTACCGGGGAATGGTCGGATAGACGCCGAGCATAACCTGTAATGTCGGAGACCCTGTGAATATGTGAGCATGGGATGAGGAAATATTCGAGTCAGGATTAAGAACCGTAAGCAGCCGAGAAGAATGTATAACCTCCAGCCAAGGCATGGTGCACCCTTCATACATGTGTCAGACCTAATGCTGATATAAAGGAGTATAGCTGTGTTGTCCTGGTCTCTAGGGGCGTTCCCTGTGGACGCCACCTATCCACAGAGGGGCTCACCACTCCATTCCAGTCACCCCCAATACCCTGAATCCACCAGGGAGTTCATCTGACAGCCCCGTCATCAGATCCATAAAGGATTGTTCGAGGGGGAGGGGCATATACACTCAGCAGTGTGAGAGATTCCCCATTCAACATGCCGTAACAGCAGTGTATCGACTGTGTCTGTCTGTCCATGTCTTGATATGTTGAAACAGGACATAGGGCCAGATGTACGACCATTGAATTTTGCGGCTCGCAAATTACGACAATGAGCGAGACTGTTTGCAGTGCTTCGTTGGTGCTTTTGAGGGCTTGACCCATCTGTCCCCCTGGTAAATGTGCGGTGTGGTGTGGGGCTTCACATGTATCCTTTCATCGGTCTATTGAAATACCTCCTCTGGTGAGTCAAAGAAGAGCGTCTGGGACTGGTATAGGACTTTTAGTTTTGCTGGAAAAAGGAGCATGCACTGGATATTTAGATCGGGGAGGCACTGCTTGGTTGCCTGGAAGGATTGGCGATGTTGCTGCACCAAGCTGGTGTAGTCCGGGAAGATCATTATGGTTTGTAATTGGTGCAGAATTTTGTCTTGGAGCCGAGTGCGTTTAAGGATTGTGTCTCTGTCAAGAGTTTTGCGATGACAGGTCTGGGCCAAGACCCTAGAGAGGGATGCTGCAACAGAGCCCTGTGGGCCCGCTCAACCACAAAGCAAGAAGAGAGGGCCTCCGAGTGCACCAATGTATGGAGCCATTGGTCCAGGAACCGTTCCATTGAGGGACCCTCACAACCTTTGGGGATTCCAATGAATTGCAGGTTGTTACGGCGTGCTCTGCCCTCCACATCTTCAGCTCGTGCAGCCAGTTCTCTGGTCATGGAGATAAGCTTTGACACCATTTGCTGCAAGGAAGTGACTGAGTCCTCTACTCCAGAGACCTGGGTTTTTGCCTCTGTAATCCGCTCCATTGCGTTCCGTAGGTCCTGGCGGAGCAAGGTGACATCAGAGCCCACTGCACCTATTTTGGTGTCGATCATGTCTTGCAACTGCGTGATTGCTGCCAAGAAGGCAGCATTGTCAGGAATTGGATCTTCAAGGCTGCCTTCCCCAGACAGTGAGGAGGGCCCCCCTGGTTGGGTATACTTGTCCAGGGTGTTCTGTTTGGCATTGGGTGGTGTTTATCCTTAGCCATCTTTCAGAGTCAAACTAGGGCACAGCTATCCCACTCGCAGTGCCAGGCACTGCAACTGACCCGTCTGACCCCCACTGTGGCCCTGTGCAGGAGGCAGCACGAGCAGTCAGGGCTCCATATCCCTGGCAACGATAGCGTCTAGGGGGCTGAACCCCATGCTAGGAACACTTAGTGTTGTTTGGGCGCGGAAATGCAGGGATTCACTGTTGCAAACTGCACCGAAACCTAGCTCGGCTGACTCCACCACAGGCAGGCCCACCCCCTATGTGGCCCCTAATGGGCTCTCATACTTCGGTTTTCCAATGGCCCAGTGGAAGTCTTACAGCCCCAACTCAGCTCCATCTGGGGTCACCAGAAATCAAAATGTCTATGACGTCATCTCCAATTGCTCGCACATAGGGAAGTGCTTGTGTGAGGGGCCCTGGGGAATTCAACCTGGCCCGGTCACACCAGGAGTATGTTTGTCCCAAGTAGCGTAGTGTGTGAGGTAGGTTCCTGTTCCATGTTCTCCCACTTGTAGGGAGTTGAGTTGGTGAAATGAATGAGGAGCCTGAGGGATGCATTAAAGTACTGTAGACCCACAGTGAGCCCTGTGGCACCGCTTGGAGAGCCACCAGGGTGCCCCAAACGCCTGTGGTCCCCACAACTGGAGCTGCAGAAAGTGCTTAGGTAACTGTGCAGCCAATCAGGCCAATGCTAGGTGGGGTAGGGCTTTCAGAAGCCCATTTGTATAGACCTGTGAGTGAAGTCTAACTCCCGAGCCTCACCCCACAGCTGGAAAGATGGCTTGCGATGCAGCAGGGACTACTGCGCTGCCTGTACCCCCGGGAGGCAGGAGGGAACTAAGCATCCCCCTGCCTCAAAGGAACGTGGCCTCCAAATCCCTCGCAGAGACCTCTACAATCCTCACTCACCCTGGGGCCTGCCACCTCCATACAATCTAATGTTGCCGCCATCCAGCGGAAGAAGTCGTGAGAAGCCGCCCGGTCAGGCGCTTCTTCCTTTGGCCAGAATCCATCGGCCCAAGAGCTCCAGGTTTCCGGTGCGAGCCTCGTGCTGGTGACTGGCTGGGTGCCAAAGCTGAGATACCTCCGATGCACGAGGTGGCGGGGCTAGGCCATGACACCCCAAGCACCCAGGGGGGCCAAGAGGGAACACAGATATAAAGGAGGGCCCCTGCGGTGGAGCCCCATGTACCTCCACATCTCCTCAGGCCAGGTCTGCTGCTTCTCCGACCTCGCCGCCAGCCACCACGCCTACCGCGCCCAGCAGTCCCTGCAGGCTGGTTCCTCTTCTCAGTGACCACGGGGGCATCTGCTCCTCCAAAGCACACCGCCGTCACCGCATTTACTTCAGGAGACCTCGACGCATAGGATGGTTGTGTCACTGCCAGGATGTGCAGCAGGATCATGTCGGATGTTTGGTGACTGTGTGGGGTGGCTCTAGAACGCAGCAACCATGATCTGCGCTCTAGCCACACCCCGATGCATTGTATTTTAAAAGTTGGACTTGTACTTTTAAGTTTTACATGTCCTAGTAGTGAAAAAAACTCCTAAATTTGTTTTTCACTACTGTGAGGCTTACCTCTCCCATACGATAACATTGGGTTACCTTATTACATTAAATAAGTAATGACTTTTGTTTGTCAGCAGGAGGAAATGTCATGTTTGTTGTCTAAAGAATTGTAATTTAAAAATCCTCTTTAATGGTAAAGTCAGATTTTAAGTCACATTTTCTTCTTCTAACCATTTGGTGCCTGCAGCCTGATTGTGGGTCACATGACTAGGTGTGAGTGGCAGTTGGCCTTTGTGTTTTTCTTCCAGAAAGGCACTCAATAGAGGGGCTGGGTGGTGGCAGGATGGGTCAGTCTGGCAGTATGGGGGTATTGTGAACGGATCACTGACAAAATATCGAAGGTCAAAAAATCGACCTACAAAAATATCGCAACAAAAATATCGATGTCAAGAATATCGAAATGCTATCTACAACATGGTAAGTACAAAAATATCGAAAAAACAATATCGATTGTCAAAAATATCGTTATCAAAAATATCGTTTTTTTTTGTTAAGAATAATATGTAGAATAAACTAAATAATACTTATAATTAAATTAAACATAGTTAAAAATATTGTATAATTTTTAAAATTAATAAGTAACATATATAATTAAATAAAACATTAATTAAACATATACATATAATATATAATATATATACTTACTTTATAATTAGTTTCAATAATTATTTTAATAAATTATAAATTATTAAAAAATATTATAAATTACAAATACATCTATACACATAAAACAATAACATAAATAAAAATTAAGGGGCACATTACGATACCCGGCGTAAAAAAATCCGCCAGGCATGGAAGCGGCAAAATTCCGCCCGCACACACCG